>OMNR01092826.1:0-11073 GCA_900303205.1 Mora moro
CCGGAGAGGTGAGAGGCATGTTGTTCTTCATCCGTTACTCGCTACATGGCTCTTGTGGATGTGACATTGTCGTTGAGGTTGTCGGGGGGGGGGGTATTATTTTTTTATTTCCTCTCTCTTCCTAAATCGGCGTCGTTAGGCCAGTGCTTTGGAAAATGTTTTTTTTTAATTTTTTTATACCAAATCCGGGCATGCACATATCACACCCCGTAGCCCCTCGTCTTCCTTGTGAACGAACTAATGCGCAGATGTGTCATTTGAAGTCGTCGGGGTTAGCTATGTGCTGCAACACTTCATGCTAACGCGATGATATATGGCACACACACACACACACACACACACACACACACACAAAAAACCAACCAATGTTCATTTGGTTACGCCGCGTCCACACCCCAGATACCGGGGGACGCGGTGGATCCACGTGAACCACACGCATGGACCCGGGGGACACTTTCCCTATTTTCTAATTGTTAAATCAATCAATCCATTCGCAGCGTCAACGCCTGGCCCCGGTGTTCAGATCGGCCTGAGGATATGGTGAATGATGTCCTTGGTGTATTTAGGAATACTGTGTTGTCTTACGCACAGTGTTGGCGGTGCGTGTGTTGGGATATGTGGGTGTAGCCTGAGCTCCCTGCATGAAATGTGTGTAGCCCAGGCCTACGTCGTCATTTGACAAACAAGTTCATGGTCATTATTTTTCTTCTAAGTGGCTGCATTTCAGTGAGTTGACCCACTTACCGTAGGCAGGGTAGTGGAGGTTTGGAGGAAGGGGCTCAAACTAAATCATATTCTGCATTGCTGCCAAGTTAGAGCAATTGCACAGTGTTCCTCCGTGACTCATGTGTTGTTGACAGAGCGTTAGGTACAGTATGTTGGCTCTATACGGCGGCAGCAGCATCACTGTACAATGCAACGCGACTACAGTGAACACAGTCAGATGCGGGCCACTGGGCTGCAGGTGAAGGGCTAGGGGGGTGCATCACTCAGGGATGGCCAGACACACTGGGCCCATGGAACCCAGAACCTCCCGGCTGGGGGTCAAACATGGAGACTAGCCTGTATCCAACCACCTCATAACGTGTTATGTTTTGTATAATTGATTTCACGTTCAAATTCTCAAAACACAATTTTGGCTTTTCTCTCAGTCTCGGGCCATAGCACTATTATTTTCTCTTCGATATATAAAATCTTACAGTAGGCCTATATGACTATCTCGTTCTTTACGTTCCCCTAACCTATTTATTTAACATATATCTTCCTTACATGTGCACATCAGTGCTATGGCTTAATTTGATACAATTTTATTAACAGATTCACATAAACATATTTCTACATTATTAATATCAGTTTCCATACACTACAAATATCCTCAAATATCCTAGATATAGGATATCCAAATCCCATTGCAGGTGCCACTTTGGGACAATTAATGAATGTGTTCAGTGATTCACAAACTCTGTCCCTCTCTGATTTGCTGACATAATTGCTTGCCTCGGCTGATTGGTCTGTGTTAAACCAATCACAATAGGTTGAACTGATTTAATTTGCTCAAAAAGTCACACCAAGTTCAACATGTCATTTCCTGTGAGGTACGCCTATGTACTCTGGGCATACTCGAAATAACATGCATGCTCTTTCTGAACAACAAAACAACTAACTAACAATTGTTGCCCGGTATAACATGAACTATTCACCGAGATCATGTTGTGACATTTCGTGGTTTTTTTCCATCAAACCACGCTTCATCAACACTGCATCACTGCTAATAGCATCATTTGTTTGTTTACCGCGTGTTTCAGTCATCAGGCATCTCAGAGATACTCACTGTCCAAATGTCCTCCTTCCATGAGGGACAATCATCACCTTCCTCAGGATGTCCATGTGGCAACGCCTGGACCCAGCCTACATAATATATTGTGTATAGTGTGACATTTTCATATTGGTAAATGACACATTTGGTTGGGACAGTGTCTGTATATTTGTGATAAAAAGTATTATAGTGTTCCTGTTTAGTTGCTTTACAGCAGAGATGTCTGGCAGCACTTTTCATGAGAAAGTTACATTAAAACTGTTTTTTATCTACTACAGAAGGCCTGGAGATCCAAAATATTGTTCTACTGAGTACTGGCACTCCTCAGTTTAATGTCAAACATAAAAATGGTGCTCATTTGTGCATATATAGTGTTTATAAATGGTAGTCATTTCTAATGGACAAATTACAAATACATATAATTCATATTTAGCAGTTATCTATTTCATCTAGTTAGGCCTGGCCTGCATGTATTCATACTTGTAAGAAGCAGAACTGTGTAGGTCTAGTACCTCTTTATGTTTGCAAGGTTAGTACCGTGATTTTCACAAATCCTGCCGTCTAATCCATGATTAACTCGTCACCCAAGAGGTCAGGGTGTAGCAGGGACAACATGGACTGGGTCCTACCTCTGGGTTAGGCAATATTTTGGTTTGTGAAGCTCAGTATAGCAGCGAGTCTGAAGCGCTGTTTTATTTTTATTATTTATTATTTTGTTTATTTATTTAGTTCGTTTACAAACCCCTAGCTGGCCATTTTAGTTAATTGTTGTTTGTTTGAGGTACTTGTTTTTTTTGTATTTGTTTTGTTTTAATGTGTTTGCTTGTGGCTTTGTGGATTGTTTTATATTACTTGTTTGCTTAGTTAAAGTAATCATTTCTTGGATCTCTGGGAAGTGAGGTCCAAAAGCACTCCTGCAATTACCGCGTATCACCATAGGTGCCGCCAAAGAGAACGGAATGGAAATATTGGAGATTACCACTTTAAGGGTTGCTCTCATAGTAGAACGGGGGAAATCCTACACATTCCCATCTGCGCTGCGTAGGATTGTCTTGGTATCGAGCTTGAAAGTTGTGCATGTTGATAAATAAATATAGGCTTACATATTATATACATGTTAATTATGTTAAAAATATTATAGGCTATACGTAAACTATAAATATTTGATTGTTTCTCTTTGACTAGCCATTCATACAATGCCATGGGGATTTAAAAGCTCTCATGCTTTCTCTTCTCTTCTCCACAGTGCTTTTTAAGTGTTAAGTGGGTAGTAGTGCCACATCTTAGTTTTGCTACATCCAAACGACTCAGCAGGGAACGTCACCTCAGCATATTGTTATGCATGCTAAATGAGCTAACTGTAAAATGTCCTTCATTTTAATCAAGGGTCTTGAGATCGACTATCATTGTAGAACGGGACATGGCCTTGTTCATTTCAAGCATGAAGCTCTTTCAAACCATAACAAAGATTTTTCTCTGTACTTTCAGAGCTCCTGCTCACCAGACCAAAAGAAGACAGAACAGAAACCCAATAAACGGGCGTCAAAGAGGAGTGTATCCAAAATGTCTGCACAATGGCTGAACATGTCCTAGACCCATCCTGGATGTCCCTCGATGCTAACCAGCTGACCGCAGCCTCCAGTCCACCGTAGCCGCCGCCGTAAGTTCACCATGAGAGGATCCTTCTGGCGCTCGGACACGGTGCCCTCGTACCGGCGCTGCTGCCGGGCCGCCTGAGAGGTACCGCCCCCCCTGACCCCGCGCGGCATGGCCTCGCTGGACCTGCCCTACCGCTGTCCTCGCTGCGGGGAGCACAAGCGCTTCCGGAGCCTGTCGTCGCTGCGTGCCCACCTGGAGTACAACCACACGTACGAGACCCTCTACGTCCTCTCCAAGTCCAACAGCGTGTGCGAGGCGGCCGCCCTGCTGCCCCTGGTGGCCGAGGGAGCCCTCCTCGCGCCCGGCAACAACAACGACCCCTTCGAGCTGCCGCTGCGGGCCTCGGGCTTCAAGGAGCGGCCGTTTCGCGAGCTCCCCTGCCCGGACGAGCTGGGCCTGGTGCCCGGCAACTCCAACGCCGCTGCCCGCTACATACCCAATGTGGAGTTCCCCCTCGGGGACATCTTCGTGAAGAAGGCCATGACGTCGACGGACCAGGGTTCCCATGGAAACCCCAGCACAGCCGTGGCGGTGGCGGCTAACGTAGCGGCCAGCGCGGTGGAGGCAGCCTACGAGGAGGGCCTCGCGAGGCTGAAGGCGCGAGCGTTTGAGCGGCTGGAGCTGGACGAGAGGCTGGAGAAGTTGTCTGAAGAGGTACTTCTACTGGGATTAAGTATACATCTTATCTTACTTATGATCGTTATGGCCATGAAGAAAATGATAATAATTGATCATTCATTTTGCAAGAAGATTTATGTTAGACCATTATTACAGAAGAAATATACCTGCATCTACAGAGAAGAAGTTCTCTGAAAATGACACAACCTCAATCTCTTCTTCTTCCTCCTCCTCCTCCTCCTCGTGGTCTTTGGCAGGTGGAGCAGAAGATAGCAGCGCGCGTGGGCCGTCTCCAGGCGGAGCTGGAGAGGAAGAGCTCTGAGCTGGAGCGGGCCAAGCACGAGAGCCAGCAGCTGAGCCAGGAGAAGCAGGACCTGGAGGACAAGGCGTCCGAGCTCTCCCGCCAGGTGGACGTGTCCGTGGAGATGCTGGCCAACCTCAAGCAGGACCTGGTCAGCAAGGAGGAGGAGCTGAACCACAAACAGCAGTAAGTCACAGCAGTAAGTGCATGTGTGTAATATTTTGTTGTATGCTGCTACTGCAGACAGGTCTGTGTCGGTAAAGATGTTAAATCTCTTTCACAAATCTCTTTGGTTAAATAAAAATTCAGAAAATAGTACATGATAGATATATAGGTATAGGCATGATATTTCTGTATATTTTTGGTCGTTTTATTCTTGTTGGCAAGACTACTGTCCTGTACTTTCTGCTGTGACAAATTAATTTCCTATCTGGGATTCTAAAGTGCTATCAGATCTGATGGTTTCCTCCAAAGGGTTTTACTTCTCCCTGAGTGCATTCATTCTTAGCATGGTTGGGCCCGAGTGGGGAATCGAACCCCTAACCCTAGCGGTTTTAATGCTGTGCTCTGCAGGTGGAGCTATGCAGGACATTACTGTATGCTATTAGTGTTGTCTATGCTGTTAGATATCACTTAAGCGATTCCTAAGGAAGTAACCACTCAGTCTCAGTCTCTTACATTGCTCACAGCCCGAAGGTCCTGGGTGTTGGACCATGTGGAGTTACGTATGTTCTTACGTGTGTTCTAGTTTTCCCTCCCACACCAGCGCGGCTGTGTGCATGTTGGGTTAATACTCCTGACCCTGGGCCTAAAGCTTCCTACCCATTAGGCGACTTTTAAAGTCGGGGGGCCGACCTCGGCTGTACACGAATACACGATTGCTCTTGACGCTCTTGTCTTGCCTTGCCGTCGGGTCGGTGGTCCACACTGGGAACATGCGGGAACTGGGAACTGCGACTGGGAACTGGGAACATACACACATGAAGACTCACATACGATCCGATGGTTTCTGTAGGAAGAGATGCGGCAGACTGGACCAGTCTGCCGCATCTCTTCCTACAGAAACCATTGGACACTTGCCACAGCCCATCATTCTACCAACATTCCTCTAAACCCGAGCCATCAATCATTTCTTCAAGATACATAAGTCCTTTTTTTTTTTACCACCACTCTCTCTTTTTCCCCTACCTCGTTTGTAGAAACTGCAGCAGTTGTAAACAGTGAACACACTCCCAGTTCGTTCCCCTTTTCTTCCTCTTGACCTCACATCCCATTGGCCGTTCTTGACCTCATAGCCCATTGGTCGTTCTTGATCTCAAATCTTATTGGCTGTTGCCAGCCTAATTGTCGATCTCAGTCTCGGTGTCCCCCACACTACGCGAGTCGGGCCCGACAATATCAAACCGGTTTGAAAAAATCTTCGCCCTCCCGTCTCTACGGGGGGAGAGATGGAGTGGCTGTCCAGTCCATCTCTCCATAGATAACCCTCGAGATGGATTAAAATGCATACATCTTGTTTCGTAGTCGTAGTACTTGTGTACTGTAATGGCAAATACAATTGAATCTTCATCTTCCACTCCCCTCCTCCTCTGCTCCCTCTCTCTCTATTGACAAGGTGGTTCTCTGCTTGCTAGCCTGTGTGTGTCTCTCTACTGTATCTCTATCTGTGTCTGTATCTCTACTGTATCTCCCTACCTGTGTGTGTCTCTACTGTATCTCCACCTGTGTGTGTATCTCTACCTGTGTATGTATCTCTACTGTATCTCTACCTGTGTCTATCTCTACTGTATCTCTACCTGTGACTGTATCTCTACTGTATCTCTCTACCTGTGTGTGTATCTCTACCTGTGTCTGTATCTCTACTGTACCCCTACCTGTGACTGTATCTCTACTGTATCTCTACATGTGTCTGTATCTCTACTGTATCTCTCTACCTGTGTCTGTATTTCCACTGTATCTCTCTACCTGTGTCTGTATCTCTACTGTATCTCTACAGGTGTCTGTATCTCTACTGTATCTCTCTACCTGTGTTTGTATCTCTACTGTAGCTCTACATGTGTCTGTATCTCTACTGTATCTCTACCTGTGTCTGTATCTATACTGTATCTCTTTACCCATGTCTGTATCTCTACTGTATCTCTACCTATGTCTGTATCTCTACTGTATCTCTCTACCTGTGTCTGTACCTCTACTGTATCTCTACCCGTGTCTGTATCTCTACTGTATCTCTACCTGTGTCTGTATCCTACCTGTGTCTGTATCTCTACTGTATCTGTACTTGTGTCTGTATCTCTACTGTATCTCTACCCATGTCTGTATCTCTACTGTATCTCTCTACCTGTGTATGTATCTCTACTGTATCTCTACCTGTGTCTGTATCTCTACTGTATCTCTCTACCCATGTCTGTATCTCTACTGTATCTCTCTACCTGTGTCTGTATCTCTACTGTATCTCTACCTGTGTCTGTATCTCTACCCGTGTCTGTATCTCTACTGTATCTCTACCTGTGTCTGTATCCCTACCTGTGTCTGTATCCCTACTGTAGTTCAGCAGTAGAAGTAGTGTGTCTTCTGGAGCGTGTCTGGTGCATCATGCTTCATGGAATGCAGGGCCTCAACATCTGTGTCGGGTGTTGACGTAACACCACCTGACGTGTCTCTTTGGTCTCCATAACGACGGCTGTGCTGCTTGATGTATGTGATTCCTTTTTGTCTGCAACTGACTGCAGGCTGCAACTGACAGTGTCAGTTGCCTCCGTTTCCCAATGGAGATATTTCATTGGATTGGCTCATTGCCCTTAAGAGCACAGATAGAGACAGACTAGTAATCAATGGTCAATAGTAGGTTGATAGATTGATGGTAGCGAATAGTAGTACAAGTTGGGAGATGTTTCTGTTGAAAGAGACTCGACAGATTTTCCAACAAAGTGTGTGTCCGTTAGGGATGCGTTCTCTCCCGATGAGCGATCTAAACTAGACTAGCTAGAAGTGAGAAACACAAAAATGTGGTTTCAAATTGTACATTTTATGATTACATGATTTACAGAGTGACGGTAAGCACGGCTAAACAAGGCTAACATTCTATGACAGACTCCCCGAGGTGTTCTAATCCCACCTCAACCACGTAACTGACACAGTAAACTGATCAAACTGTACCCTGGTAATTGTGTGTGTGTGTGTGTGTGTTCCGGTGAATGTACTTAGCATTAATTAAGTTGCTATTCACTGCGAATGCCCAGGGTCTTCATTAAGCCAACATTATGTATTCTCATAATGCATACAACATTATGCTAATATTAATGTACAGTGAGTCCATTTGGCTACAGCCAGATGTGTCTGTAGAAAGTAAGTAGAACACTAATATGATGGTTTCGGTTTTGAAAGCAGGACGAGCATACGAGCATCTCCCTTAATACTTAATACTTAATACTTAATACTGCATTGTAAGCTCTTTAACTGCTATTGTTCTTTCCCAAATTGTCCTTGCCTTGTCTTCAGTACTGCAGGGCAATGTCGTAATGTACCCCACACCTGTTGAAAAGAAAAAACGTACTCACTTTGAATTCACAGAGCACTGTGCCTCTTAGCAATACCAAGAACCAAGTCTGTCTGTGTGTGTGTGTGTGTGTGTCTGTGTGTGTGTGTGTGTGTGTGTGTCTCTCTCTCTCTTTCTCTCATTTCCCTGACTCTGCTCTGCTCTTGCTCACATTGCCAGCTGAGTATCTGGCTGTTAAACAGTGACTTCTTTCACAGTGTGTAGTGCACACAGCGTCTCGGAGAGATGGAAAAAGAGAGTCAGCGACAGTAAGAGTCTCTCTCTCTCTCTGTGTGTGTGTGTGTGTGTGTGTGTGTGTGCGCGCATTAGGAATGACTAAACAGCAGCTCAGCGGCGAACAGTCGAGACGAAGAAGACGAGCAGCCACTGAGACGTGGCCACGGTACCCTCATGTCTAACCACAAACCCAACCGCCCGTTTGTCTCTGAGGAAGCGTTGCGCGTCTACCCTTCTGCTCGGGAGCAGTGGGAGGTTTTTAAAAAGAGAGAGATTACGCTCCGGTTAAGCTATGAGGAGTTACTCTTTGTCTATGGAGCGGGGGGGGGGGTTATTAAAAACACATAGGTAAGTGAGTTAACATTGTTGATCCCCCAAGGGAGAGACAACAGCAGTGCTGCGGTGCAACAAAGAATGTAGAATACATCCACAGATATATATTCTTTTCTGTCCATATTTTGTACATGCCGTACAGAACACACGAGACGGCACATGATGCTCTGACAGTAGCCTCATCACCTCCCACGTTGACGCGTGACCGCGAAGGGTTATAATTCTCTTGAGGAGAGGAGTCATGTGGTCCTTCATGTACACAAAAGGACAGAGAGAGAGAGAGAGAGAGAGAGAGAGAGAGACTTACGTCAGTCCAACGGTAGCCAGCTGGACTGGGTGACGATTTTCGCCCGCGAGCCTAAAGGGGTGATTCACACTAGAATCATCTGAACTTGGCGTCGATCGCGGTCGGTTATCATTAATGTCGCACGCAAAGCGTCGCTCGGCAGTGGCGGTATAGGAGACAGACGTTTTTGATTTGGAATAGCAATGAGCAGCAACTAGAGAGATGTCGAGTGGGCGTACCAGCTTGGGTAATCATAATTCACTTTTCTTTTCTTCCTTTTTTTTTTTTTTTACCAAGTACCGTTGAAAGGAAGAGAGGAATCAATACACAGGCATATTCCACACAAACAGAGGGAACGTAACCTCTGGGTTTCTCTGTTTTTAATTCAGAGCACGGCAAGGTGCAGCAGCAGCAGCAGCCGGCCCCCACGGTGAGGCCAGGTTTCTGCCCCTCTTGTTTGGATATTATGTGGAAGAAAACTCCCCTTTTCATAGAGAAAGCATTAGCGGACCCAAATGATTGAATGAAAAATTATAGAAAAGATGGCTGTCCTTAACAAGCCATGCGTTTTATTTTGAATGTTTATTGAATCCATTAGACATTATTAAATATATCATCATCGTCATTTATTTGTCCGTTTGTTCGAACGTCTCGCGGCTTCTGTGAATGGAGGTTGTATGTGTACTAGTCTTTTCCCAGTAATTACAACCACAATTTAACAAGACTTTTGTCAACACCGAGAACAGGACAAGCCTCGCTACCCCCTGGTTCCCTTGATATGCATAAAGAGATGATTTGTAGATCCTTTGAGTGAGATAAAGAGCATTGAATATACAGAATTACAGAAAATCAAGACACACTCCTTTCTATAATCACTGCCTTTTTTGTTTGTTCACCAAATACACCACGCAGTTTTTAAATGGGGGGGTGATGAATAAGTGACAGGGTTGTTTTCTGCCTGGCTTCCATATTGTATTCCACAACTCTGCCAAAAACATCCGTTATTTGTGTGTCCTCATTGGGCTCTTTGTCCTCTGTTGTGCTGTCTTGGTTTGTGGATCCCAACGGTCGTTTTGTCCTTGTCTCTCCACTCCCCTGTCTCTCTTTCATCCTTTCAGTCGGTGAGCCGTCATTTCGGCTACAAGCTGCAGCCTGGGCGTAGCCTACGGTGCGTTACTATTTACCCCCGTTGTCCTTCAGCGGACTCTCCTATCCCAACAGCGACTTTGACAGTGAATTCAGATACAGGGCATTGAGGAGTAGGTGGGAGGTTAGGCATCTCACGTACGGATGTCCACGGGTTAGACTGCGGACATCGGGGGGGTATCGAAGCCAGTGCCTTTCATCAAACGCCATAGTCACTATACTACCCTGCCCCTGTTTTCTTTGTGTGTGGCCCTTACAACCCATTGCGTGTTTGCATATGTTTCACCTGTGTGAACACAGCGCGATCCACGCTATCGATCGTAACTGTGTACACTGTATTTTCCAGCGGAACTGACTGACGTAGTGGATTCAGCCAAGGGACCGCTCCAGGTTTTCAAAGCACGCACAGAACAACTGTTTATAACAACGCACGAGCGGTGAGTTCGTCACGCCCGATGCGTCCGCGCGAGCTCATGAATATTAACGAGGAATCGTTTAGAATTAATGGGGGAGGAACGATTGCGACTTCGAGGGGATGTAGTCGAGGGAGGCTGATTAACATTTAAAGACAGCTCTTCAGCAGGTCAGGGGTCTTGTCTGCCGCAGAGAGAACTCTGGGAAATACCGGCTGTCCGTCGTGGCCGTCCGGTGACGTCAAACTTCACTATGTTTCGGTTTTTTTTGTATGATTCATATTTCATGTTTTGCATCTTCTGAGCATTTGCATGCCTTGAAAGGGAGACCTTGACAGGGCTTAAATGGTTGAATTATTTTGCAGTAAAGCAACATTTTGACATGAATATGGATGGCCTTCATTTTGTTTCCAAAATCAGGAAAATGACCAAACAGTCATTTCAGTTAGTTAGTCAGTTTATTTATTTGGAGGTTCAAACTACAGAGCAACCGTATGTCTTTTTGGAAGCTAGTTTGAAAAATATTGACACACTGTACGTAATTAATAGCATTGTTAATAGCTATTAAATGTAATTAATGCAGCAACAGCAATACTGCTTTGACTTGACTTGTTATGTTTGTGTAAACCCCGATTGTGTAATTGGGGTTAAATGTTGCGTAATGATGCGTAATAACCTTTATGGTGTTTACTCCTCCTTTTTTCGAGGTGCGATGCCTCGCTCTTGTCT
>OMNR01092827.1:0-10018 GCA_900303205.1 Mora moro
CCCCCATCTCGACGTTGTGCTGTTCGTTCTTTGGCGCTAATCGGTTCCTTGTGAGCGGTGCTCACTTACGCATTATAGTATTCCTTTTATTTTTTTGACTTTTTTTTTTTACTATTACTGTTATTTCAGTAGACACTTTTATCCAAAGTTTACAGTGGATTCCCTTTTTATTTTAGATACGTGTCTTTATTGATCAGATCGGGGTGAGGCATCTTGGTCAAGGTGGCCTACAGGTAGAGTGCAGACTATTGAGGTTCGACGTTGATGGGTTTCTTTTGGTCAAACACCCGAACCAACACGAGACTATCCTACCCCCTATTGTCTGTCTTCATCGGTTGGCTGACAATGGCATCAGGCATCACTGGTCCACAGAACTTGGGAATGGGGGATTGTGGGTCATATGTGTTGTTGAATACGTGCTAACACTAACGTCTCCACAGGAAATTCCACAAATCCATCATGCTTTGTTAAGGTTTTTTTTCTTACTAGAGTAGGAAATCTGGTTTCGATTTTATCGTGGAACTGTAGTACATTTGACCATGTTTGCATTGTAGTCCCTTCTGAAGCAATAAGCTTTCATATATCTGTTATTCATAATGTACTATGTTATTATATATATATATATATATGTATACATACATGTATTGTTATTATATATGCTTATTGTGCTTATTATTGTTGCTCTGATTATTATGGTTATTAATCTGACTTCATTTTTTGTTGTATTTGTTTGTGTATTTGCAGATTCCAACGTCACGTTCACACCTACAGGATACTTCCTGATGCCGAGGGTCTTCTAGCAGTGCAGGTGAGCGGGGGCCCCCTGCCAGTTTCACCACCACCATTTGAATGTGTTGCTCCAAAATGGCACACAGTCAAAAACAACAAAGTTGCGCCATCGCAACCACGACCTCTCACGTCAAGTAGGGGGAATCATATTTGCGAGAAAGTTCGGAGCACAAAAAAGGTGTTTGTCTCCCGGAGTTTCCTTGCTTGTTCCTCTTACAGCTGCAGCAGTCATACGGTCTGAGAGCCATCTCTGCCATACGACAGAGAGAGCTCACTTTGTGACCTTAGGCGAACAGAGGGGGATTGTGCAAAGGTCTCATAGATTCCAACACTGCCCACATACCCATAGCCCATTGGCCAATGGGTGTATTTATTTGTTGTGTGAATGGGTGTGTATTGTGGGTGTGTGTGTGTGTGTGTGTGTGTGTGTGTGTGTGTGTGTGTGTGCGAGTGTGTGTGTCTGTGTACTTTTTTGTCTGTTTTTATATATGACGTGTAATTGGATGTGGCGTGGTGAAAAACAATGTTGTTGTTTACTGGCCAGACCAGAGAACATCTCACACACGTACGCTCTGTAGTCTCAATTAGTATCAAAGTGGAGAAAAGTATGCACCAACACACACACACACACACACAAACAACTTTTATTGAAGTGTTGTCTGCCCATTAAACTCCAAAAGCATTAGCTCAGTGTGTGTGTGTGTGTGTGTGTGTGTGTGTGTGTGTGCGTGTGTGTGTGCGTGTGCGCGTGTGCGCGTGCGCGTGCACGTGTGCGTGTGCGCGTGCGCCTTGTATTTATATAGCTTTAACATGGGGACCTAAGCTGTTTTCAGATATAAAAACAGCCTCTCTACAAACTATATCACTCGTTCAGTTGTTTTTCCACAGCCATGAGCACAGCCTACAATCAACGTTTTCCCTCTCTGGATTTGCTTCGCTAGCACACAAAGGCTCGACATTCTCGACCTTGTGTTTTTCTAAGAGGGCCATGGAGATATTTTGGGGGTTACTTTGCCTTTCCACGTCTCTTATTCCCATTCACTTATTTGTAATTACTTTTCAAGAGTTTCTTGTGGCGCGAGGAGAAGTAGGATTCGAATAGATCCTGGCAACAGAGTCGGGTTGCGCGCGCCAGAGAATGGTTCCTTCAGCTTGCACAAAGAAAAACATTAAACTCATGACTCAAAAATAGGCAACAGGGAAAAAAATATGTAGTACCCTGGTCTAGATATAATAATAATAATCATAATAATCCTGTGTATTCTGTTTGTATGAGTACACATACATCTTACTACCTATGTGTATTGACGTGTCTGTTTTTTGTTTATTTCGTACATTTGTACATTATCCCTCTTACGGCAGATATTGATTCAAAAACATTGTTAGATAGATCGATTTTCTATATGGGTTATATAGAACATCTATGACATGGTTCTGGATACATCCATGGCAATACATCCATTATATCCTTTTGTTATGCTTTTCATACAGTAACCAGTTTAGCCGTCCTGTTGTACAAAATTAAAGGTGGGCAAGTTAAAAGGCAAAAGGCAAACTGTATGTTTCAGTTACTTAAGGGTCATGTATTTATTTAACACAAAAAAAACCACATTAATTTGTCCATTTTAACTAGTTTATTTGGCTTATTTCTGTCCAGAGAGAACTAGAGTGTGACCGTTACAGTGAGATGGAGTTTGATAGTTTAGTTAGTTCGTTTAGTAAAAGTAGTTAGTTAGTTTCGGTAAAACGCCCCAGGAGCACCATTGGAAGTACGGAACGGCTTTTCTAAATCTCAAGTCAGTTGTCAGTTTTGAATCCATCATCTTTGAAGCCTTTGCTCTTCCTCGAACTGTTTTTAGAAAAATAGTGCAACAGAGATATATTGAAAAACCTCCAACGACCGTTGTATGATTTAAAAAAGCGTCACTTCTCAAAGGTTGGGTAAACACACAGTATATTTTAACATGCATATTTAGACACGTGTCTGTATGTTCATTAGACCTGTTTGTGTACCATTTGAATACACCCTGTTGACCTCATTACAGTGGCGGTGAAGGGAACACAACGTATAGGATTTATGGCCGCCCGGCGGTGCTCTGAAAGCCTTGTCGTCCCTGACTTGGATGTCTCCATGTATGCATCTCAAGTCCCAGAGTTGTGTTTATTTTTGGTCAAACCAAAAAGTGGTTTTGCAGTGGAAGGGTGGGGCTCTGTGTGTCACGCTGTAGCTGACCTAGCATGTGTGTGTGTGTGTGTGTGACCTAGTAATGTGTGTGTGTGTGTCTGTGTTCTAATTATATTCGTATGTGTTTGTGTATATGCATGCATCTGTAGCATAAGATGACGATCTTGCGATGGATTTCGAACCCATATCCTACCTTCATGACATGTTTCTGAATTCATCATCGTTTAGATCCAACGCTCTGCTGAATAACTAAATAATAATACATCAAAACACTTTGTGAGAACTTATAAAGTCTGGTACAAACCAAATACATTTAAAACCTCACGCTTATGTCCATCCTCTGGGTGGGATCCTACGTGACCTTGGTGCTTGGTGGTCACCACAGTCCATGGCTAGCTACAGAGATACAACTACCATACTCAACGTTGTGTTGCGTTCATGCCCCACAGACCATGCAGGGTGTTCAGGTCAACTGCTTCCGTACACTGGAGGAGTTGGTGATGGGCTACCAGCACCCCCATAAAGGCCTGGTCACTCCGCTGCAGTACCCCGTGAGCCGCGTGACCGAGCCCGGGGACGAGAGCTCAGGTGAGACGTCGGCCGCCTGCTTATCGGCTTGGTGACATTCACACTCTCACTTTGGCTGATTTGACGGTTTCGTCCAAAGTGAGTCATTTACAAGGGAGGTAGCGTGCAAGCTAAGCGAAAGGAGCAGCTACGGAAATGCTGCGCTAGGTTTCTAAAGACATTACAAATGTTCTAAGCGTCTTACTCTTTCTTCACATTGGTTAATTGGTTAATGAATAGTCAAATGGCAGCGATACATTTGGCATATTACAAATACATGGCATCATGTGATCCACTGACAATTATTGCTGGGAGAATGACCACAAAAACGCAGAAATTCCTCTCTAACAGCTAAAATAATAGTGTCAGTGACATCAACAAAAATCATTAAAGGCCCTATCCAATGGAAGTCAGATGGCATTTTTCAAATGTTTTTCGTGAGGCATGCATAAAATGGGGCGGGACATAGCTTTTCAAAATGTGGGAGGGTTTGTTCGCTACGGCAGCGCTAAGCAACCTTGATATTTGAATCCATCAAAAAACAAATCTAGCTGTCAATCACGAGCAATGTAATTGCACGAAATACTTGTCAGTTTAACGGCAGTGCAGACATGTGTCATAACTAATACAGCCGTATACCAGAAGTAAGCACTAATACATTTTTGGGGCGCAAATATATGAAAAACATCTACATTGAATAATTGTATAATTATTTTTGGTCTATATCGTGGTATTAAAGTAATTATATTATTAAATTGATACGATAATAACTATAGGTAACCCAATTTGTACCTAAGAGAGCAACATTTTCATTTTGTGGGAACTTGGAAGTCATAGACAGAAGTTTATCCTTGCTTCCCCAGGGTTAAGCATATGTTTCCCCCTGTGTGCAGACGACGAGAGGCCGGCCCCCCCTGTGCCAGCCTCCCTCAACACCACGGCCTCGGCCTCCTCCACCGCAGCCCCGGCCACAACCGCCTTCCACCTCCTCTTCCTCGATAAGTTGCAGGAACTCAACACATCCAGGTTTCCCGTCTACTTTTGTGCTAGTCCCAGTCATTTATTGCAGATATTTGTTTTACCCAAATCGACTTGACGTTGAGCGTGTGTCGTTAAGGAGCCGGGAGGCGTCTCGCTCAGTGATGCTTACGGCTAGGCTGAGGACATTGGGGGGGATTGAACCATTTTCTGTTATTGACATTGTATTGAGACAAAATGAATGTTAAATGACCATATATTTATGTACCGTATATGAATTACATATATTCCGACATATATGCACGAGCCATAGTTGGATGTATTTCACGTAGGATGTATTATAGTTAAAATGGATGCATCTTCTGCTTGTGTTCTCAGCGTCGCTGGAGACGTGATGGGACTGCTCAACGACTACCTCCACAACGAGCTTCCTCTGGACATTGAGAGTGTGTTTAAAGGGGCTACGTGCTTACGCAACCTGCAGCACACACTGGGCACCACCTGCCAGGGCCTCAACAGGTTAGCTCCCTACCGTCGGCTGCTAGTGCCGGTGCATGGCCGTTTGCATGTGATTTATGTGTAGCCCGCGTGCGCCGTGAGATTTTCACTTCAGAAATTAGCGCCGAGACAAGAAGAGAGATGTATTGCTCAGAAACTACTCACGCAATTAATGGAATAGAATAGAGTAGAACAGATCTTTAATTTCCCCAAGGGGGAATTTGTCCTGCACATGCAAGAGGGTCGGCCAATGGGTCGGTGAGTGCAGTAAAATAATGAAGTGAACACACAGGGAAAACGCAGAAACAATTCCCGTACCACACACACGCCCACTGCACATAACACATATGAATGGTCCATAGGCCCTTAATGCCCCTCTTTCTCTCAGCGGTGGAGGCGGATGCTTGGATGCTTGTGGGCTGTATTCACTGTGTGAGGGGTGTGATGGAGCCGCTGTGACTTTCCTCACCATGGCATGCTGCAGTGTGGTGTGCAGAGAGCTGTGGGATATTTCAAAATGACTCGTGTGGCTGGCTATACCGGTTATTATGTTCTGAGTTTGTTCTTGTTTTAATCATTGGCGGGCATGTGATCCACAGTGAGATTGACCTCACGCTCTCGAGTCTGGAGACACTGGCCAAGGTGTTTGACCACCCCGCCAGTCCTCTCCTCTGCAACAAGGCACAGGTACAGAGTTTCAGCAGCAGCCATTATTATTATTATTACCGCAGCTCTGGGCGAGCTGTGAAAGTGCCCCCTCTAGTGTTCAAGTATGGGAAATGATCTGCATCTTGTTACTTGGAAACCAGGGCCCGGGGATGGAGCTCGACAGTCTGCTGTGTAAGATCTCAACCTTGGTCAGCCTGCTGTCTTCGCTGGAGAAAAGGGTAAGTTTGCACTCTGAGCAGAAGTCTTTACTAGCAGCCAACAGGTTGCAAAATTCCATGACAAAGGCCAGTTACAGAGTTTCAATGTTGCCTGAAACAGGTTAATAATTTTCCTGAGCCTATTATTAGTATTAACTTGAACATTTCCTGAATAAGAAATCCAAATTGTGACAATGCTCTGTGCTTTAAGGTCTTGAAAGCGCTGCAAGATGCGGTGACCAATCACAATCTAGCGGTCCAACCTGCCCCTCCTCCTCCGGAACAGTCCGCCGTGACGGCTAACACCGCCAGGAGCCACGCCAGGCCCCTGCCTGTCCACTCATTCCAGGTAATACATGGCGATACACCAACCGGGGCCAATGATCCAAGCATGGCTGATGCCACGCTAGACCACCTGCGGACGGTACCAATATAATGATATTTTTTTAACAATTACGAACAACATTTGTTAATATGTGTGTGTCCAGGTCAAGATGGCGCGCTACGGCCGTCAGACCGTTTCCGTGGACGTGGACACCGGGGTGTTGCTCTTCGACAAGAAGACCGGTACGTTCGGCGTGGAGGCGGTCTCACACGAGCGGGGTAAGCAGAACACCAACGTGTCACCTTTTAAACGTTTGTCCTTCCAAAAGGCACCTGCTGCATTTCCCCTCGTTTATCAATGATCAATTGATCGATAGGCTGCGATGTAGTCTGCCATGTCCGCTCCAGAATCAGTTTCATTGACGCATACAATATGGCTTTCACATACAAGGAAGTTGCTGTGGTTTATAGGGTGCAGATTAGATAAAGAAGACAAAACACCTTTAACAACTGTACAGGATATAAAATAAAAATATAAATCTTAAAGGTGCTGTAGGTACGATTTGAGAGTTGTGAAGAGAGAGAGCAGAGAAGAGTGGAAGAGAGCAAGATTTTGAAAATTGTGATTGACGGGCAAGATGAGAAGATTCCCTGAACCAATCATAGAAGAGATGCTCTTATTGGTCATAAATGAGCCGGGAGTGGCTTAAAATCTAAATTGGCTTATTGTCACTCACTCACTGGCGGGTGTCATTTCTAACTAATTTCACTCAAATAATACCTCTTATATCTTACCGACAGCACCTTTAAGAAATACAAAACAGTATAAACATGAAACCAGGAACATGAATATGTATATGTAAAAATGAAGATGCCTTTAAACATGTTACGTAACATGTGTATGTCCCCGGTGTGTCAGTGCTACAGGTGGTCCAGTTCCACGCCAGCCCCGCCAAGTTGCGCCTGGCGGTGGACAGTCACCACAGCACGCCACGGGAGCTCACGTTCCAGAGCGCCAGGGTGAGAGGAGGTCGAAGGTCATTATCGCCCCTGATCAGTTGTTCAGCTAACGTTCAGAAGGGAGATCTGATCCCTCCCCCCCCCCCCCCCCCCCCCCCCCCCCCCCACCCACCTCTCTCCTTCCAGAAACGCGAGGCCTTCTGCCAGCTGCTACAGCTGATGAAGATCAGACATGCCCAGCTGGGTGAGCCGGACCTGGTCTCGGTGTTCGTCGGCACCTGGAACATGGGTGAGGAGTGGACGATCGATGTAACCATGGTTACTTAGTTTGCTCTAACACGTATCTACACACTTTATTTATCACTTAGTTATCCTTCGCTGGGTATTTAACATTTACCCCTGGATTTAACAGGGGTATATTTTGTGTATCTCGCAAATGTGTCTGATCATTTCTTTGAACATGTACTGATTTTGCATAAATTCCTATCCTATTCCTATAATGTGTACATTAATATAACCATAAATGGTATAAATAGATGTATTACAAAAAGTTGAATAACAATTGTCCACTAAATGACTATATAGTAATAGTAAATTGTGATATTTGACCATATTGCCTGGTTGACCAGTTAACAGTCCATCCCCTAACCTACTCCTGTGTATTGACTGAGGCGGTACCAAAGCTCTTTTTGTCTATTTCTTGCGTGGTGGATCAGGAGGGTCTCCGCCCCCTCGGGACCTCCAGTCCTGGGTGACCTGCTGCGGCCTGGGTCACACCCCGGACGAGTCCACCGCCTCGCTGGCCCACGACGTCTACGCCCTGGGCACGCAGGAGAACCCCCAGGGGGAGAAGGAGTGGACGGAGCACATCCGCACCACGCTGCGCAGCTGCACCCACATGGACTACAAACAGGTAAACACCACATGGACTACAAACAGGTAAACACCACATGGACTACAAACAGGTAGACACCACATGGACTACAAACAGGTAAACGCCACTGGACTACAAACAGGTAAACACCACATGGACTACAAACAGGTAAACGCCACTGGACTACCACTGGACTACAAACAGGTAAACACCACTGGACTACAAACAGGTAAACACCACAAACAGGTAAACACCACTGGACTACAAACAGGTAAACACCACTAGACTACAAACAGGTAACACACCACTGGACTACAAACAGGTAAACACCACTGGACTACAAACAGGTAAACACCACTGAACGATCCACTGGACTACAAACAGGTAAACACCACTGGACTACAAACAGGTAAACACCACCACTGGACTACAAACAGGTAAACACCACTGAACGATCCACTGGACTACAAACAGGTGAACACCACATGGACAATAGCATATTCAATTTGGTATATTTTAGACGATAAATGATGAAATGAAAGAATGATCACTGTTTAGGGGACTTTGTGAACTGTTCTGCATACTTGCTGTACCCTGATATCTTAAAATATTTGAATATTCTCATTTAAATAAAATACGAATTGCAAATGTATTTCACTTCTATGCATGTAGGTAGATGGGGTATCCTAGATTTGTATAGCATAGAATAGAATTGTCCAGATTTCCGTAAATGTCTTAATCTGTTTCGTTTTGCGCGGTGCAGTATGGCTCGTTAATGCAACGTGTCTCTCTGTCCTGCAGGTGGCAGTGCAGTCCCTCTGGAACATGAGGCTGGTGGTGTTGGTGAAACCCGAGCACGAGGGCCGCGTCAGCCACGTGAACACGGCCAGCGTGAAGACAGGACTGGGGAACACTCTGGGTGAGATGCCCTTCCTGCATGCCATTACCCTGGGCACCAGTTCACATGATAATTAGACAAAGTAAATATGGGAAAGTACTGCCGATTGGCCCGCTGCCAAAAACACCAGTGGGTGATCAGCAAGAACAAAAGTGTTTTTGTTAACCTGCGTCTGACTGGGCATTTTTTTTGCTGTTTAAGGAAACAAGGGAGCCGTTGGGGTCTCGTTCCATCTCAGTGGGACCTCTTTCGGCTTTGTCAACTGCCATCTCTCCTCTGGCAGTGAGAAAGTGTTACGGTAAAACAATATATATATATATATATATATATATTAGTTCTGCCAGTAATAACAATAAATATTACTTAGTTGGGCCACTGGAAGTTCAGGGCCCCAATATGCAGACCCGGATAGCCCTGAAATATACCTTGTTGTTTAAAAGACAGAGAAGTCTTACTATGTTATTATGAATGTATATGAATCATATAGGAGGAACCAGAACTTTGTGGACATTCTCAGGCTGCTCTCACTGGGAGACAAACATCTCACCGCCTTCGACATCAGCCTGCGCTTCACCCACCTCTTCTGGTGCGGAGACCTCAACTACAGGCTGGACTTGGACGTGCAGGTCAGACATTTGTCGTCCAATACCCCCCTTTCTATCTACATGAGTAAATATGTATGTCTGTTTGAATGTTGTTGTTCTTCGTTGGATTTGTAGCGCGTTGATTTGGAACCATTAAAAGGCAGAGGTGTCCCGTTATTGAAAATGAATGCACACCCTTGGGACAATGCTGTGGTGTAAACGGTGTAGATGAACCTGCTGGTGTCTCCAGGACATTCTGAAGCACGTATCCAAGAGGGAGTTCGAGGAGCTGATGTGTGCCGACCAGCTGACCAGAGAGAGACACAAGAGCAAGGCATTCCTCAACTTCAGTGAGTTCTCTCTCTCTCTCTCTCTCTCTCTCTCTCTCTCTCTCTCTCTCTCTCTCCCTCTCTCTCTCCCTCAGCCATCACTCTGTGTCCTGCTGCCTCTGAGCAGCAGATGGGAGGTGGTGAGTGAGAGATAGACATCGATATT
>OMNR01092835.1:0-14846 GCA_900303205.1 Mora moro
CTAAAGGTTTCTGTCTGATGAAAGATTCAGCATGTCGAGAAACCCCAGCAAAATGATTTCTGAGCATTCCCCTTCCTGCAGGACTATTTTGACATTGTGAAGAACCCCATTGACCTGTCGACCATCAAGCGCAAGCTGGACACGGGCCAGTACCAGGAGCCCTGGCAGTACGTGGACGACGTGTGGCTCATGTTCAACAACGCCTGGCTGTACAACCGCAAGACGTCACGCGTCTACAAGTACTGCTCCAAGCTGGCCGAGGTGTTTGAGGCTGACATCGACCCCGTCATGCAGGGCCTAGGATACTGCTGTGGTCGCAAGGTGAGGCAGAGATCGGCTGGGGTGTTTGAACGATTGCTGAGATCAAAATAACAAGGAACTGCACAGTGCTAAGTAGGCATGCACCGAACGCACAGCTTTTGTGTATTGGCACACGCAAATGGCCGATACAAGTACTTGTATACAAGGCAGAAAGCTCAAAGATCTACGTTCCTAATTCTACAATTCAGAGAAATGCTGGAAAAGCAACATTTCAATGGATTATGACTAAACTACTAGCAAGTTTAACAAACCTGAAATTGAAATAGAATATTGAAGCTTTGTAGCACGGGTCTGGCATTTATATAGAGCAGTGATTCTCAACTTGAGTAGGTCGTAGAGCGTACGCCAAACCTTAATCTTTCGAAAGAAGCCCATGAACTACTGTTTCAATGTTAATTCATGTTTCAATGGCTTACTATTTCATTGAGTTTAGCCCCAATTGTTGCAGCTTTTTGTTTGCTCAATGTTTTAACAGAACATGAAGGAATTGTTTATTACTGCAATATTGAATAATACATTGACTTAATGACTAATGACACATGTGGGTCCTGGGGCTAGACCATTTGAGAACCCCTGATATAGAGGATCAGTTCCAACATTAGCTACATGGGGAACTTGCTGTATATGTTGTATATAACGTTATCACTGGATCCATCACTTTTGTTCAAAATGTTCTCTACTGGACAAAGTGATTTGGTAAATCCAAGAAAATAGATTGAGCCATGGTTGGATGGGTTTTATTCTTTAGACAATTAGTATTTCAAATAACTGAACAGAAGTGATGGTTGGAGTGAAAGGGTTTGCAAGAATACAAGGTTAAAATATACAGGATTCAAGGTGCCTAGGCGGTAATGAACCAATGAATGATTGGGTATGTCTCTCCGTACAGTACGAGTTCTCCCCTCAAACCCTCTGCTGCTACGGCAAGCAGCTGTGCACCATACCCACCGGTGGCACGTACTACAGCTACCAAAACAGGTACGTCTGACTGTTGTGTATGTTTTTACTGTTGGTTGTAAGCTCAACCCCGTTCGCCCAGGTTTCAGCTTGTCTGCCATCAGTCTTTAGATTATTAATCTGTATATATAAAATAACTCTGATTTGTGAGACTAGTAAACAATACATAAAAGTATTTGAACAAAGACGTCATCCTAGTGCTTGGCCCTTGGATCGGTTGACGATGCCTTAAAGGCCTGGCAGACCAAGCCACAGCTTTGTTGTGTTGTGGGTCCACTCACAAAATCATCCGACCGTCAACCAGACTGTGTCACTTAAACACGGAAAGCTTTTGGCTCTCTCTGTCAGAATGTTTTCTCCGGCAACCATTGAGAGAGTCTTGGATTCAAGGCAGAAACAACAAATGTAAAGTACACAAATGGCATCTGTATTGTTTGTGTTCCTGTGTCTAATGGCTCCTTGCACCCCCTGCTGTCTGCACTGTGCCATTGCATCCCAGTCTCAGTCAGAACTATAAATTATAAACACGCTAAGCTGGACCTCTGGGAGTTTCTCTCTGTAAAAAAAAAGAAAATGTATGTATATGTATTACATACATCTACTTTAATTTGATACTTTAACAAAAAGCAACGCAAGATGTATTTTTTTCCCATGGAGTGAAATTAAATGAACCACAACCGCACTAAATCATGTAACACATGAGTATGCGTTGGTTTCATATGCCAAAATGTATTTAATCTGACCTACAGACGTCAAACTACTGTACCATCTGTCGTGGTATTGATTATCGCGTTATCGATACTGAGGTACCAAAAGCGGGTATCGTATTGGTATGTCCAAATGTTGGCATCGGGACAACCCCAGTGAAGTGATGGACTTGAACTAGGCCCTGTGTCTCTGTAGGTATCATTTCTGTGAAAAGTGCTTCAATGAGATCCAAGGAGAGAGTGTGACATTAGGAGACGATCCGGCGCAGCCCCAGACGTAAGAAAACCCAGTAACACGCACAAGCATATATATATATATATATAAAATATGTGAGCGTTAATGAATTATTAGTCTGTCCAATGTAGCAGGTCTTCTCTTATGCATCATCAATCTCTCTCTCACTCTCGTTGCCACTCTAGAATGATATCTAAAGATCAGTTTGAAAGGAAGAAGAACGACACACTAGACCAGGAACCGTAAGTACAGATATGAATATGTTGTGAGTTAAGTGTGAGCAAGAATGTAGTCCCCGGATGAAAAGTAGAGAATATGCATCTCTGTTTGCATGCAGAAGTGCATAAGAAACATATTTTGTAATCCTCCAACAAAGGCACGCTTGCATTGGTTGGCTTGCAAGCGTGTACGTTTCAAAACAATTAATATTGACTTACTAACCTAACTCCATAAGAAACATGGCTGATGAAAGAACAGTTCTCGAGCAGTCACTTGACCGATGTGATCCGTTCTTAAAGGCTGAATGTGTTGTTTTGGTCAGGTTTGTTGAATGTAAAGATTGTGGGCGCAAGATGCACCAAATTTGCGTACTACACTACGACGTCATCTGGCCCTCTGGGTAAGTTGTCATCCTCATGTCTTTCTAGACAACAGACTGTACTGTTGTCGTTGTTACCATGGTAATCACGACTGAGACGACTAACTCTTTTTTTTCTTTCCTTTTTCTTTTCTTCTTTTAATTCCCCCTTTCCAGCTTCATCTGTGACAATTGTTTAAAGAAGAGTGGTAAAACACGGAAGGACAACAAGTTTTCTGCAAAAAGTTAGTCACTTCTCCTCCCTTACTTCTCCTCCCCTACCCGTCCTCTCACACATTCTGTGTTTCTTGCAATGCGAGTCCAACATCAATCACTGCGCAGTAGTTCAGGACACCAGGCGAGGGGGGGGGAGAGAAAAAGCAGGGCTGCTCTGTGTACTGTACCTTTCTTCTCCATATGGACTGCATATGTCCCTTTGAGGTTTCTCCAGCCAGAGGCATTCCAGCAGTTCCTGCAGTCATTGTTGGCTTTGTAGTTTCCCTGGTGTTCTGTGCTAACGGTATCGACCCCCATGCCTATATAGTATCCAACGAAATGATAAGAACACTCTAATACAGTTGTTAACACCAATGCAAGTGACAGTGTGGCCTATGGAAACCCGTATATATATATATATGTATATATGTTTTTTTGTGTATACATTTTTTTAAATATGTTTCTTAGGATTGACTCAACATTTACATGCTTACAGGAGTTAAACCTGTAATTGTAAGTTCCTAACATGTGTTTTGCTGCCGTGTGCCCAATAGGGCTGCAGACGACACGATTGGGAATGTATATAGAGGACCGTGTGAATAAGTACTTGAAGAGACAGAACCACCCGGAGGCCGGCGAGGTGTTTGTTCGAGTGGTGGCCAGCTCGGACAAAACCGTGGAGGTAAAACCAGGCATGAAAGCCAGGTGAGGACGCTCGGCCCGTATCCCGACATGAGATGAGAGTCTCTAGTCTCATATCCAAGATATGAGACTAGATATCGTGTGTGTGTGTGTGTGTGTGTGTGTTTTAGTTACATATAAATGTTCTCTTTTGGTTGGAAAGGCTGCATTATAATTTTGGATTAGTGAAATTATTATTTATACACTATAATTGCCTCCTCCCATGTCCTTTAGTCATGATATCCTTTTTAATGTCCATAATTATTATTTGGCATGTGCAGTTAAAAGTTGAATGCTAAGACCAAAACATTGTCACATTGCATGAATGTGGAACTAGTGGTTCCATATCATGCTATTGGATTTTCTTCCACAATATTGGCCAGCTCCTCCTGGCTTGTCGCTTTTGACAGCACCAAAGCACCTTAAAATTGTGCAAATCACTAAACTGAGGATTTGAAAGTGGCAAAGACCAAGCTCCTTTTAAAACCACCATTGGTAAATACAGAGAGAAAAGGTTTGGTGGTTCTCTTTGTTGTCTCTGCATTACAACATATGCCTGACTATTTGTATCTTTCAAAGTAAATGCACAAGCCCCCCTTAAAGTCTTTATGTATCATGTTTGTTTGACTAGACACACCCTGTCTTGTCATTCACACTTGAGTCAGAGCAGCTCCTAGTCCCCTTGCAGTGAAGGATGATACTTCATGTGTATAAAACAGTAAACTGGTGAAACAAATAATTGCGTGATTTGATCTGCAGCATTAAAACGAAAGGAGTGAAAGCTGTGTGGACAATATAAGCACCCTCATTCACATAACAGATCCTTTTCTCCATGGAGTGATTCGTGTAAGCATCGAGTAAAGAACCTGTTATTTGAGCCCCTTATGCATTTCCATACGACAGGTTCGTGGACACAGGCGACATGCCCGAGACATTTCCCTACAGAACCAAAGCACTTTTTGCCTTTGAAGAGATCGATGGAGTGGACGTGTGCTTCTTCGGCATGCACGTGCAGGAGTACGGCTCCGAATGCTCATTCCCAAACACCAGGTCGGTGCTGGCTACACTAGCAGCTGTATTGAAAACTACATGTTTGTATCTGCATTTCAATACCGTTGTGTTTTTCCAGGGCTCCTACGCAACCACACGACTATATATAATAGATTTGAGACGGAAGATGTGTCGAGCAAACCGACTTGTATACCGTCTACCAGACTGAATGTTGTTCCCCTTCCTCTCTCCCCTCACAGACGGGTCTACATATCGTACCTCGACAGTATTCACTTCTTCAGACCTCGGCTGCTACGGACGGCAGTCTACCACGAAATTCTCATTGGCTACCTAGAATATGTCAAGAAACTTGGGTATGTCTCACTCTCCTATTGTCACTGTGATATATTGATATATAGATATAGATCTATATAGATAAATGGATAGCTAGATCTATGATCTGTGATCATGTTATAGAGCGCCGTTGTCCTGCTGCATGTTTTTCTTCTAGAATCTGATTCCAGATCAGCCAGAGCATAGGGCGTGCTGTGGTGGAGGAGTTAGGTCCTGTGTGAGTTCATCTCTTGATCACGAAACACTTTTCTCTGCAGCTATTCCCAGGGGCACATCTGGGCCTGCCCGCCCAGCGAAGGAGACGACTACATCTTCCACTGTCACCCCGCTGACCAGAAGATCCCCAAGCCCAAGAGGCTGCAGGAGTGGTACAGGAAGATGCTGGACAAGGCCTTCGCAGAGAGGATCCTCCACGACTACAAGGTAAACGGCAGGCTTAGGAAATGGCCTCCTCTGTAACGGGCGGTTGATGCTCGAAGCGTCTGCACAGCCACATCGGGGTGGCAATGGGAAAGACCACTGCTCAGCACTGCTCCGCACGGCTGCTTTTCGCCTGTCCACGCACATCCAACATTGTTGGAATTACGTGGCCGCGAGGTCGCGTTAATCTCCCCCTTTTGGCCGCATGGACCAGTCCCCTCTTTCTTTTTTTGTCACAGCAGGATTATGCGTGATTTGTAGTTTTTAACTCTCTTTGTAATTTTGTATCTTTTTTTTATTCAATTTTTTTATTGCTGTTTGTGGCAGTTGCCACATGCCACCTAAGTGGCTTTGCTGGGCTCCTCCAACACACAGGACACAGGTGGATGTTGTGTAGAAACCTGTTGATTGTAAAGGTTTGCAGGCAGAGCAGGTGTTCCCTGCTGACATGTCAGCACCCTCTTGAGTTTGTGTGGTTGATAGGTAGCTTACGGTGCGTTCTTTTGAGACGCGTCAAGACACCGTACGCGTCGCTAGGTCGCACACAAAATCCCCCACAGCTTTAAATATTGTCGTTTCCGACTGTACTGCACATCTATCGGTTGGCGCGTTGCGTCACGCGGCATGCCGGGTCAAAGTTGAAATAATTTCAACTTCGAAGCGACTCAGACGAGGCGTTCGCGAGGTCGGGCACTGGGTGGTGACAAACGTGTTGACGTGTCTCAAGTGAAAGCACCTTTATCCTGTGTGCCTTGATTCCCCGACGCACCACAGGTGTGTAGCCTCACTCGGGGCCCCAGAGCCCAATCAGTCTGACTCGGGCCAGGTGAGGCTGCTTAAACCAGACACCAAACCACACACACATGCTCCACACTATCACTGTCCTGTATCGTCTGCTGTGACTCCCACATGGACTATGAACACACAGCCAGTCGTTCGGAGAGCATAGTTAAGCCATACCACTCTGACCACTCTGACCACTCTGAACACTCTGACCACTCTGACCACTCTGAACACTGAACACTCTGACCACTCCAAAAATGACACTGGTGTACCTGACACAGAATTATCAGATATTGAGGAAAGATGTGCTTTATTTTAATGCTTTAGCATTTCAGAAGTTTAAACATTACAAATGTTATTTGCTCTACATTCATATAATTTCGTGTATTACATTGTTTGAAAACACTTACTTTGCATTTTTAACTTTTAACATTCGACTTCACCATGCCAGCAGACCACTCTGTGTGTCCGCGACGAGAGGAGACGACGAGTGTCCGCCGTGTTGCGAACCTCGAGCGCACAAGTCTACTCTTGCCTGCAACACGCTGTAGCGCGGGCTGTCTCTGAACTTCCAACGTCGAGCTCGGCCCTTTTGTTTGTGTTCCTCCCCAGGACATCTTCAAGCAGGTGACCGAGGACCGCCTGACCAGCGCCAACGAGCTTCCCTACTTCGAAGGAGACTTCTGGCCCAACGTGCTGGAGGAGAGCATCAAGGAGCTGGAGCAGGAGGAGGAGGAGCGGAAGAAGGAGGAGAACACCGCTGCTTGTGAGACGCCCGAGGTGAGAACAGGGCTGTCCTCCTCGCTGGAAGCAGCGTTGGCTTTTGAGCCGCCGCTCCACACTAGGGCTGCGACTGACGGTTATTTAACGTAATCGATTAATCTGTCGGATCATTTTCTCGATTATTTGTTTGGTCCATGAAATGTCAGAAAATGGTGAAAAATGTTGTTGCCCAAAAGCCAAGGTGATGTCCTCAAATGTCTTGTTTTGTCCACAACGCAGCTCAGTTTACTGTCACAGAGGAGGAGAGAAACCAGAAAATGTTTACATTTGAGAAGCTAAAATCAGAGAATTTGGATTTTTTTTCTTTAAAAAATGACTCAAAACAATTGATTATCAAACTAGTTGGCGATTCATTTAATAGTTAACAACTAAACGACTAATCGTTGCAACTTTGAGGGTATCTTGGGGCAGCGACATGATGTGTTCGCTTGGAACGGGTGAACAGATTCTCATAACATCAGCACTTTTCTCTTCACCGTGTAATCCTCAGGGCACACCAGGCGACAGCAAAAATGGCAAGAAGAAGAATAACAAGAAGACCAATAAGAATAAGAGCAGCTTGAGTCGGGCCAATAAGAAGAAGCCCGGGATGCCGAATGTAGCCAATGACCTGTCGCAGAAACTCTACGCCTCCTTGGAGAAGCACAAAGAGGTGAGCCCCCATGACATCTCCAGAGATCGCTCTTCATAGAATCACCACAACCGCCCCCCCCCACGTACCCTGAACCTTGGTTAGGATGTTGCAAGTACTTTTTGTTTTCTGGAGTAACATTGTTTGCACGATATCATTTTGTCCGATTTTTTCCCCCAGGAAATTGTCCATATGAAAGGTAGTTCACGGTGCATTTATTAGATCTGGATTAGGGCAGGAATAATCTCACAAATCAGACTTTAGATTAATATCTGAAGTCTGAGCTGGCTGAGCTAGTAGACGAGCTCAAACCTGGATTTCACTTTCTTTCGCTTCATATTTGTTTTTCGACCAATCGTGTTGCTGGAGGCAGGGATCTGTAAGTGTGTAATTGGCGAACACAAACTCGGCCAGCAGTAGTAAACAGTAAAGAAGTGTCTGTAAAGGTTTCAAATCAACATTGTGTAGACTAGCTACTGTAGAAATGCTTATTAAAACCCCCTTCTGAAAACGTTATCCACTTGTGCAAATTAGTTTTCTTCGGTAGAATATCTCCATGTGGAATATCTCCAAGGAAACAGGAAACGAGGCATAAACAAGGCTTGCAGATTCTGGTTTCCGGCCCAGGCTCTGTGCCTTCTCCCCCCAGAAGTTCTGAGACTAGGGCAGGACAAGTCGAGTTCTTGACCTCCATGTCCCTCCCGTCCAGGTGTTCTTTGTGATCCACATGCACTCCGCTCCCATGGCCAACACCCTACCGCCCATCTCGGACCCCGATCCCCTGCTCACCTGCGACCTGATGGACGGCCGCGACGCCTTCCTGACGCTGGCCAGGGACAAGCACTGGGAGTTCAGCTCGCTCCGCCGCTGCAAGTGGAGCTCCATGTGCATGCTGGTGGAGCTGCACAACCAGGGCCAGGACCGCTTCGTCTACACCTGCAACGAGTGCAAGCACCACGTGGAGACGCGCTGGCACTGCACCGTCTGCGAGGTGAGTCTCTCCGGTCCCTGCAGGGGACAGCAGGTCGTGTTAGGGCAGGGCTATATGGTGGTAGTTCCTATGATGATGATGATGATGATCATCATGATGATGATGATGATGATGATGATGATGATGACGACCGTTAAACATGTCCTTTAAAACATTCGGTTTAAATGCATGTTGAAGAATCCTACCGCAGTTCATTACATTGGAACGTGGTGATTTGGTGTGGCGAAATAAGCACTACCAGTGAAAATAAGCGACACTGCAATGTTTCAGCTACATACACCTTTATTCAATATTTGTTTCATGTGTGGTTATTACACCAGTTTGTACAATCCTATAGGGTGCTCTTTTTTTTCTGTGAAAGTCTACGCCATTCCTAGCATCTCAGCCCAACACACCCAAGGATGTGTTCATTGTTAAAGTTTGTTCCACACACAAACTTATAGTTTCTATCCGTCTTTCTCTCTCATCAGGACTTTGACCTATGCATTAACTGCTACAACTCTAAAGGCCACGAGCATAAGATGGTCAAGTGGGGCCTGGGCCTGGACGACGACAGCAACAGCCAGGGTGGCGAGGCCTCCAAGAGCCCTCAGGAGAGTCGGCGTCTGAGCATCCAGCGCTGCATTCAGTCCCTGGTCCACGCTTGCCAGTGTCGCAACGCCAACTGCTCCCTGCCGTCCTGCCAGAAGATGAAGAGGGTGGTGCAGCACACCAAAGTCTGCAAGCGAAAGACCAACGGCGGCTGCCCCGTGTGCAAGCAGCTGATCGCCCTGTGCTGCTACCATGCCAAGCACTGTCAGGAGAACAAAGTGTCCTGTTCCCTTCTGCCTCAACATCAAGCACAAGCTGCGGCAGCAGCAGCTGCAGCACCGGCTGCAGCAGGCCCAGATGATGAGGAGGAGGATGGCAACCATGCAGGGCAGGATCATGCCTCTACCATCCCCGCCAGCCTCAAGCACCCCCAGCACTCCCAACCCCCTCCCCCAGCCTAACACCCCTCAGACGTCTCAGCAACCGCTCTCCAACCAGCCCCAGACCCCCAGCGCAGCTCCTGTCATGTCCCCTTCTTTCCCCAACACTCCTCGCATTGGCCAGCCTCAAGCGCCGGTGTCTCAGGGCAAGCCTGGCCCCCAGGCCTCCCCTCTACACCAGCAGCAGTCCCCTCTCCCTCAGCCGCCCCAACCTCAACCCCAGCCCCCACAGCAGCAGCCTCCGCTGGCTGCCATTAAGATGGCCCGGCACATTGAGATGATGGCTCAGGCCCAACAGAATCAGCAGAACTACAGAGTCAACGTGAATGGCCTGCCAATTAACCCACAGCAGCCACAGCGTATGGCTGGACCAATGCAATCACCTATGCAGATGGTGCCAGGGCCCCGGGCCCCGCAGGTGATGCAACCTAACATGGCACCAGGACAGTGGCCTGGAGCCGGGGGCCAGATGCAGGCTGCACAGCCTCAGCAACCAGGCCTTGCTCCAGGTCAGTCCCCACAACAAGCCCTGACCATGCAGAGAGCCATGATGCCCCAAGGGCAGCAACCCCCCCAACAGGCACAGAGGATGCTGGTACCTCAGCAGCCGGGTGTCCGGCCACAAACTCCACAGAGACCCGGCACCATCGCACCCAATGCCCTCCAGGATCTCCTCCGCACGCTCAAGTCTCCTAGCTCACCCCAGCAGCAGCAGCAAGTCCTCAACATCCTCAAGTCCAACCCCCAGCTCATGGCAGCTTTCATCAAGCAGAGAACAGCCAAGTACCATGCCACCCAGCCTCAGCAGCCACAAGTGGGGCAGCAGCAGCAACCAGGCTTACCAGCCATGCAGGCCCTGGCCATGCAGGGAGTGGCTGTGCAAAGGCCTGGGATGCCCCCACAACAAACACAGCAGCCTGCCACCCCGGGCATGACTGCGTTGGGTCCCCAGGGACAGCTGATAAACCCTGCTCACAACCCTAACACTCAGATCCAGGAGCTCTACCGTCGGCAGCTTTTAAGGCAGCAGCAGCAGCAACAGCAACAACAACAGGGAGTGATGCCTCAAGGCCACCCTGGCCAGTTCCCCCCGCAAGCACAGGGCACAGCAGCCACCTACTCCCAGCTTCGCATCCAGCAGCAGCAGCTAGCCATGCAAGCAGGTTCTGGAGCAGCGGCAGGAGCCATGGGCCAGCTCCCTCCCATGGCTCAGATAAGCCAGTCTGGCATGGGGATGGACTCCCCCCAGAACCTGCTCCAGCAGCGCATGCTCCAGCAGCAACAGCAGCTCCCCCAGCAGCAACAAGCCGTCCTCAAGCAGCAAATGGGCTCGTCTGCCCAGCCGAGCCCCATGAGCCCCCAAACACACCTGCAACCCCAAGGTGGAGCCCACCTGCCTGGTCAGCCTGCCCTGGCCAATGCCCTCAGCAACCAGGTTCGCTCCCCGGCGCCTGCCCAGTCCCCGTGTCCCCCCTCGCAACAGCCTCCACCACATTCCAGCCCCTTGCCGCAGGTCCAGAGTCAGCCCCAGCCCTCTCCCCAACATGCCGGGTCACCACACCCGGGCTTGGGAGGCCCCCTCTCAGGGTCTATGGAGCAGGTACACATGGGGACACCAGAACAGAGCGCCATGCTACCACAGCTCAACACGCCCAGCAGAGGTGGACTCAACAGCGACTTGGGGATGGTGGGAGACGCTACAGGGGACACTTTAGAGAAGTTTGTGGAGGGATTGTAGCAGCACCGTGTTGTGTGCAATTTGTTCCGCTGTCCTGCGCCCAGGGGACCCTTCCTCCCTCTCTAGACTCTCAGTTTTGTCAGAGGGCTTTGTTTGTCATTTCTAAAGTTGAGAACACTTTTTGTACTGACGTGTAAAAAGTTTCAACAGTTGTAAAAAGAATACATTGGGGGGTGGGGGGGATAATGAGAAACAAATGTCAACATTTCTTAAAATGTTGAGGGATTTGCAAATGGGTTCTTAAAATCAGTTGAATCACAAAGAATATATATATATATTTTTGGTTGAGACCAAATGTGCTCGATATTTGTTCTATTTTGGTTTGTTTTGGTATGCTTTCTTTGTCATTTCTTTTTTTTAAGAAAAAAAAATGCTAAAACTGCAATTAATGTTATTCATACATTTTTATTTTGTACCTTTGGGAAAAAAGTCTACCGTTTTTGTGTTTGAAACTGTAAAATGATTTGTTTTGTTATGGGCCAGGTTCTCTTTAACTCATTCCTGGTCATTGCAATCTTGTGTCGTACCGTTCTACAAGACAATGCGTGCAGGAAGGAAGACTTCCCCCTTTTCTCTTTGTGTATGAGGAGCACTCGGTTATATTGAAATAGGAAATGGACTACGTCAGTTTTTGTACACAAGGACATGAATGCAGGCGCACATGACGACACTGACATAAACACACAGCCCCTCAAACGTCTACACGTTGAGCCCGTTTCGCAAGCTCAAAACAAACTGAATGTCATCCACAATGTCGGAGGCTTGGAAAAAAGATCATTCATTGTGTGGGTGAAAATGATTGCTTTAATGTTGGGGGGTGGGGGGGGGGAACGTACGTTTTTGTCACTAAAATGTAAATTGTAAAGAGCTAGAAAAAAGACCAGCCCTCTAAGCTGAGATGGAATGGCTGACAGTGACCCCATTAGTTATCACACCGAGTTGTGTGCAGGTTTTGAGATGAACATGGACAACCTGAAAGATCAACCCTCATTCCTCTCCCACAGAAACTTGAATTGGGGGGATTAGCTTTTTCTCCTATTGTAAATCATGCAAGTTATTAAGCAAAATACTATAAATATAAGGAAGAGAGAATGAAATCACTGTATAGACTGGTTAAAGACTCATTTCTTACTTGTATACCATATTGTTAAATAAACTGTGCAACAGAAAAAACAACTTGTAAGCTGCTTTAACTAAACAATTGTATGGCGTCATTGGAGTTTGAGCCAAATGTAAATGACACTGGACAGCTAATTAATGTTCAGATGGGGTCGGATTCTTGAGTCGACGGTATAATGTTGCCATTTTAGCATGCTCAGATACCATTTGAGTGGCGAATAAAGACACAAGAAGGCATATATTGTTTGTGGTGGAAAGCTGTGTCTCCTGGACCGTAGATTCTGAATAAGCCAAATACTGCTCTTGTGAGGCAAGTTAACCATCTAAAACGTGGAGTAGGCCTACATGGGAAAAGTTCAATTGAAAATTCAAAAACATTTTAGAATGAAGCCTAAAAAGTCTAATTTGTTTACATTCTTTAATCTAAAATATGATTTCTTAAAGATTAAGTTCACGTTTCAAGAAATTAACTATGTATACGTAATGCCGCCTAGTACACATTATCATTACAGCATTAGCAAGTCAAATCAGTGCCATAAGTTATTGACTTGGGTCCATACATTACAACAATCAACGGTATCAGCAACACAACACACAGATTGGGATTGAATAGTTTGCAGAGCAGCAGAACACTACTTTTGAGAACTGGATAACTTTTAGTTGCTAGTCTATTTTAAATTGTTGAGAATTGTTGAGTTTATTTTACCACTATACATTCCCATTCCTTTGTTATTATTATTATTATTATACTCTTTGTTCTGGTGTACAAAAAAAAAAACGAGCCATCTATAGTACATAACATGGGTAAATATGTTATGTTGGTGTTTAAACTATTTGGAACGCACATCAGGATTGTGACGTATTTGGTTTCAGAACATGCTTAGTGGGCTGCAGAGAGAACCTCAGGCATTATTACATTGCGTGCAGCAGAGAGAGCATCTTCGTTGAGCAAGAGAGATAACTACAGATAAATAGATAACTAAAGAGAGAGAGAGAGAGAGTAAATAACGAGAGCGACGATGGAAGGCGAAATAGATGGTGAGTTCCCAGCTTCATGCAGACATTACAGTACATTTCTTCGTAGGGCGCTTCGGGTCTGCCGCCTCCGAGGGCTCTTCGACTCGACACCGCCACCGTCGGGCGAGAGAGAGACACGCAAGTTCAATTTCGATACGAGCTGCGCAAACGTTTCGTAAAAGTTTCTGCACACTTTCTGGATGCCTTTAGATAAAAACGATAAAGCTCTCATCGAAATTGAACACGCGTGTCTTTCTCTCGCCTGGTGGCGGCGGCGTTGAGACACAGATGGTCGAAGCTGCTCTCGGAGGACCGAAGGGTCCACCGAACCTCACCGTGAAACCTTTTTACACTTTATCCCGGTAGGACAAATTGGCGTTTAAACAGTAACCGAATGCTTTAAAATCGCCCGGAAGTTTGAAATGGGATTGAAACACCAATTATGTTGCGTGACGTAGCCTACAATCCCCCCAAAAATATATATATAGAGCTAGCTGGTTAGCTATTTTATGAACACATACAAATACAAATCAATCTTTAGATGTCGACATATAGCGAACTGTGACGTCACATGAGCCTTCTCTCATCCGTGTTGTCCTCTCTCTCTGCCAGGTGCGGACTTCTCTGTGTCCACAGGAGACCTGATTAGCACACCATCTTCCTCCTACCTGGTGGAAGACTTCCTGGGGGAAGGAACCTTTGGGAAGGTGGCCAGATGTCTTAAAACAGCCACCGATGAAAGGGTGGCTGTTAAAATCACGAAAAACAAACCGGTATTGATTAAGTCAGCTGAGCAAGAGGTAAAACAAAACACGTGAATCAGTTAATAAATAATGCTATTTTAATATATATTGCAAAAATAATATGCCCATTTTAATTGTGTATGTTTCTTATCGTTACATGCTTTTTCATGTTGTTTCACAATGTCAAATATCTCTTTCACTTGCTCTTTATTCTCAGATTACCATCTTAGAGCGCCTCCGAGTTCTGGACCCAGACGTGTGTGGGATCGTGAGATGGATGGGCGCCTTTAAACACGGTCCCCACATCTGTCTGGAGTTTGAACTCCTGGACAAGAGTCTCCTAGACGCCACCCTGCAGACCGAGAGCCACACTCTGCCTCTGATGTGGATCAAGAGCGTCCTGAAGCAGGTGTGGTTGGACTTCAACCTCAACAACATTTAGCATGTTTGATCAACTCTTGTTGCTCATTTTTTTCTAAACAGAAATTGTGTTTCATGAGTGCGTCAGTGCGTCAGATTGTGTAAAAGACATTGGAGTCATTACACTTTGCCCTTTGGTACTTTTAGACCTGAACCAAAAAAAAAGAAAAAGAAAATGTAGACAGCATTACT
>OMNR01092847.1:0-10956 GCA_900303205.1 Mora moro
TATCCTGTTCACGCACACACACACACATACACACACACACACACACACACACACACACACACACACACACATCAATAGATATAGAGAGAGGGACAGACAAGAGGAAGGGCGCCTTTTGATTATCCACCCGCAGACATGAATTATAGAATTTATAGTATATGAAATGTAGTTACTATTTAAGCACCACAACCGCGTACGATGTGTCCTAATATTTTATTCATGCATTATCGGCAGTATTCGAGACTTTACGCCCGGCTTTATTCTCAGCACTGCAGGTGACCCGTGTCATTTCACTCCCCGAATACAAATGTTAGCTCAATTTGCCCTGCATTTTTAAAGCATACTTTCCCTTGCAAATTCCCTTTGCGTTTCCAGACCCCCTTTTTATCCCGCAGTGTGTTCATTGGAAACGCTGCGTATAAGTGCCAGATGACATTTTACATTGTGCATGTTTGATTAGTACCTGTGTCTACTACCTTAGGCTAATGCGTGTATGGTGAGAGTGTTTATCCAAAAAGTGAGGACAGACATGCTCTTCGTTTCAAGCATATAGACACAACCCTGTTCCATGTGATTGATTGACAGCAACTGTGTTGGGTCGGCAGAACTGTAAGATCCTCCAATCACAGGGTGATTAAAGGTTTAAGCCCCACCCCCCTTGAGGTGTAATTGCGAGGTGTCCAAGAATTGGTGTTACACATGCAGAAAGAAAATCAATTTCTATTTGACCTTTATTTAATCAGGTTTGTCCCATTGGGATCAGATAACTCTTCTACAAGGGAGACCTTGATTCTCATCCCAGATGTTGTCTCTGTGTCTTTGTTCCCTCAGGCCTACTCGTGGTTGCAGAAGGAGATGGGCCCTGAGACCGACCCGGTGGTCATCGTCCGCTTCATTGGCTCCACCCAGGTCTCCACGGACCTCCGAACCCTCCTCCAGAGCATCTGCGAACAGATCGCTGTCAACTACCGCTGCCTGATCCATTTCCTGCCGAACAAGATCCAGGAAATGAGGGAGCTCCTGGTCAACCTCCTGGCCGAGTCCTCCTTCCACAGGCCCCTGGTGATCATCCTGGACGCCCTCGAGCAGCTCTCCGATGCGGACGAAGCCCGCAAGCTGTGGTGGTTTCCCGCCCACCTGCCACGGACGGTCCGCATCGTGGTCTCCACCTTGCCCAACAAGCACGGCATCCTGCAGAAGCTCAGGCACCTCATCCACGACGAGGGACGTTACGTGGAGCTCGTCCAGCGGGATCGCAAGGTCTGCAGCCAGACGCTCAAACAGCAGCTGCTCGGGGTGAAGAGGAAAGTCACGTCGGGGCAGCAGATCTATGTCAACGAGGCCCTTGCCAAATGCACCCTACCCATGTTCGTCAATCTCATCTACAGAGAAGTCGTTCACTGGAGATCCCACAAGGACGTGGATGACAGGTCCCTGTGCTCCACGGTGCATGAGAGCATCGAGAAGCTCTTCTACTCCGTGGAGAACAAGCTGGGGCAGCGGTTTGTCTTCAGAGCGCTGGGCTACGTCACCATGGCTAAGGCAGGGTTAACAGAGCTGGAGCTGGAAGACATTCTGTCTCTGGATAACATCGTTCTTGGCGACGTCATTGTGGCATCCTACCTGAAGAACCCTCTGAGGATCTCCTATGACTTGATCGCAAGGATCAAAGAGGAGCTGGAGGGATACCTTGTGGAGCGGCAGGTACGCAATGTCACACTCATGGTCTGGGCCAACAGACACCTTCACCTCATCGCTCAGAAGCTGTACCTTAGCAACGAGGAGGATGTCCATCAGATGCACAGCCTACTCGCAGAGTACTTCCTGGGGGCGTGGTCGGGAGGCAGGAAGAAGATCTTCACTTACGACAACAACCACTTCACTTCCCTGAACATATCGCATCACAAGAACCCCCACCAACAGCAATCCCATGAGAAGACGTCTTCGGACAAGTATTCCTACGACAGGCAGACCCCAGAACAGCCCTGGGTGTTCCAGTGCAACCTCCTAGAGCCGGACATCTTCTTTGTCAACCACAGGAAGATGACGGAACTCGTCTACCACCTCACCAGGAGTGGACGCACCGACGACCTCATGTTTGGGGTTATCATGAACTTCAGCTGGCTCTACACAATGATCAAAATCGGTCAGTTTGAAAAGGCCCTCACAGACATCGACCTGGCCTACAGTTACTCTCAAGAGAAAGAGCTCAAGTTCTTGGCCACCACTCTCCGTAGCATTAAGTTGAAAGTGATGAAGAACCCGGCGTCGCTGTCCGCCGAGCTACAGCAAAGACTCCTGCCGGTGGTCACCTCTCTTCCAAAGCTCCGGCACCTTCTCCTGGAGTGTGACAAAGATGGCCCCAAGTACTGCTCCATTGTGCCGCTGCATTCCTCCATGGACGTCACCTACAGTCCAGAGAGGCTGCCCCTCTGCTCCAGCTACATGCAGATCATCGAGATCCTGCCCACACTCGCCCCAAACATCGTCCTCGTAGCCCTGGAGGATGGGTCCGTAAGCACCTGGGACGTGGAGAGCAGGCAACTCCTGAGACAGATCGACACAGCCAGATCTGTCGTGCTTGGCATCCGGCTAACCACGGATGAGAAGTACTTGGTGGTAGCCACAACCAAAAACACATTGCTCATCTACGATAATCACAAGTCCTGCCTTCTGTCTGAGGTTGAAATCAAGGGGTCCAAGCACGGCGGTGTCGCTGGTGCGGTGGCGTTCATTAATGGTTTCACCTTATCCAGCCATCATGCCTTGGCCTGGCTTGAGGCCAGCAAAGATGTCAATGTAATTGACTTACTTTACGGTTGGCCGCTCTACCAGTTCCACTGCTGGTATGAGGTCACCTGTGTGCAATGCTCTCCAGATGGGATGTATGCCTTCTGTGGTCAGTACCTAAACAGTGCGACCATATTTCATCTAGGGAATGGTGATAAGTTGGCGACAGTGACGTCAGAGTTTTCTGGGGGCTTTGTCAAGTCCATCCTGGTTCTTGACACCATCAACCAGATGGTGATGGTGGACAACGAAGGCAGTCTCTCGGTGTGGAACACCAAAGACATCACAAACCCAAGGCTGATGGAGGACTATGACTGTCGAGGAGATGAGAGCGAAGTGGTGAGCATCGAGTTATCCGAAGACCAGCGGTCTATTCTCATTTGCAAGTCCAGGAGCATTGAGGTGCTGGACACAAAGTTATGGAAGATGGTGGAGAAGTTCAAAGCTAAACGTACAGAACTGTTTGTGGCTGCGGTGCTCTCCAAGAATGGCCAAAGCATTGTGGCCTCCATGGAGAACACCTCCTCCATCTTTGTTTGGCGGCGAGACAGTGGACAATGCATGGCCAGTCTGATCGAGATCTCAGGGGCTATTGTCAAACTAATCAAGTCCACCCACCACAATCTACTCCTCTCTGTAGCCAGTAGCGGAGTGCTCTCGGTCTGGGACATCGACATCATCACAGCCATGTCCAACATCGATAAAACAGGAAAGAAGATCCAGACACTGCAGTTGTCCGGCAGGGAGGACTATGTGTTTACCATGGATGGTTCAGAGGCCATCCACAAGTGGAACTTCAGCACAGGCTTCATCGAAACCGTTTTCAAGCACGAGGGCATCGTGGAGAACTGTGTCCTGACCTCCTCAGGGGATCTCATGGTGACTTCGGATGACAAGTGCTGTCAGTACATTTGGCAGACTAGCACTGGAGAGAATATCTTCCGCATCAACGGGCAGAAAATATCCCAGCTCCTGATCACCCACAACGACCAGTTTGTTGTGTCACTCTGCGAGCAGAATGCTTCCAGAGTCTGGAGGCTTGCCACCGGGCACAAGGTGTGCAACATTTTAGTCACCCTCCAAAATGCACTGATCACCACCGCCAACACTTTCCTTGTGGGAACGACAAAAAACAAGCTCCTGGCCGTCAGCCTTTGGTCGGGCAGTGTGTCTAAGAAGTTTGTCTGCGATGATGGCATCACCATCATCAACTTCAAGCTCATTCCCGACTGTCCTGACTGTGTGGTATTCATTACATCTACAGAGACCGTCTTCATTTGGAGTGTTGCAGACGAATCTGTCTGCAGGCGGGTCCAGTTGCCAACCAACTTCCTTAAGAACCTAGAAGACTTCCAGATTTCGCCAAATGGGAAATTGGGTATAGTCTCCAAGGGCGACGAAAACATTAACGTCCTGGACCTTCACAGTGGGAAATTGAGACTGGTCCATGCCGCCGGCATAATATGGCGACAAAAACTGTCGCGAGACGGCCGCTACCTGGTGTACGTCTGCTTCCATAACAGTGACGAGGACGACGAAGCCGGTGTGGTCTCCAACCTGATCGTGATGCGCTTGGCCGACGGCAAAAGCATCGGCACATGCTCGCTTTACAAGACGCCTACCTATCTCTGCCTTTCCCAGCGAGCACTCAACATCATCATCGGCTTTGAGGACGGCAGCATAGGCACGTACACGGTCGTGGACCGCGTGGATGCCGCACTCAAGATCAAGATCGCCACCTCCAACAGCCGACAGATCGTCAACAACGCCTCGCAGAAGGTGCGCCCCAAGTGCGGGAACCATTCCTTTAAGGCGATCGCCGACTGCATCTGGAGGGAGTCCACGGAGGTCTTCTCGAGGGACAGTCCCATCAACGTGTCGGACTCCGGCGAGGCCGAGACCATTGCCCCCGCCAAGAAGAGCGAACTGCTGCAGTGAAGACATGGATATGGGGTTGGGGATGAGATTGGTGTGAAGGTAGATAGTAGTGGGGTTCCCTGTTTACAGCCACGTATGTCAGCTGCAGATTTTCAGCCCGCTGGGTAGTTTCTGGGTTGAACACAATTACCGCTGCACTTGTCATGTATTGCTTAACTTCCAACTTGATGTAATTTTGTTTGTTTGTTTTACACTAAGACTGTTAGATTGAACGTTGGTTTTGTTTTGTTTGTATCTTTTGAAAATAAGAGAGAGAAAAAACTATTGTGTGTGGTATTAGTTTGCCATTTTGTGTCCTTTTAGCATTTGAAGTTATGATTCAAATGTCTCGGCTAAACATTTCCAAAGCCATTCCAGTGAATTCCACCATTCTCCTTTGTAAATGTTGATCTCACGTTGTGCACATTAAGCCATAATGTGGTCACCACAGGTATATTTAAGTTTGTATGTTTGTATTTACATCAATTGGTACTGTACAAAAGGAAGAACAATGAATACTTGTACATATCTGTTAATGGCTGCTGCAGTTTTGTGCAACTCCTTAAAATTGTTATGTTGTGCTTAATGCAATCAAAGTGAGTGCCTGGAATACAAGTGTTATTTTATGTGCAGATTAGATTACAAGAATTATGAAAATGCAGGGAATTTGTAAACACAACATACACAAAACCTACACAGAACAAAATACAACATGCGTTTTATCATCGCAAAAATTAAAACCGAAGTGATCATTGTATTGAAATTGAGTCCATTAGTGTTGAAGGATTTTCTTTCCTGTGATCATTATCGATGAATACTTTTACATAGTACATTTACATATGAAAATGTAAGTACCTGCATTTTCCAAATCCATGAATTGACGTACGGTAGAGTTGAGTATACAGAGCAGCATAGTTACACATGCATTCACGCCTTAACCAGTGTTCTTACTTTAGGATGAGCAATGAGTTGAGTTTCTTATTAAACGTATTAAGTAGAAGAGGTCAGAGTGATTAGCCCACTGTCTTAAATATCTCAGCCACAGCCCATTCATTCAGTCACAAAACCCTATGTGACTTTATGTTCACTTTTGACTTCATATGAAATATTAAGTGAGCTCGGAAAAATATGTGAAACAGGTATTTCATTCAGTGCTGTAAGATGCGCTCTCTCTTTCTCTCTTTTCATGTAAACATCGACAGCTTAACACAACAGCTTTGCATTTTTTAATGTCATGAATTGGCATGAAAAAGGCTCAAATAAAAGGTTTATTGTGACAACATTTGTGGAGTAGGTCATGATCGCTGGAGCTGTATCTTGCTAGTACTAGCATGTATGCTAGCTTGTTTTGGTTGTTTAATTCTACATTGATAAATATTGTTAATCATACAGTCTGGTGTGTGAGTTCCAATTTATAAAAAACAAAACAAATCTTCCATCAGGGATGATGAAATCACAAAAATCACAAACCTGTCTCACTTTTACATGTACTGTTAAAGGGCTAATTTGTCTAATATTGTATGTTTACCTCTGTTTTTTCCTCTGGCCCTCTTTTGATCTTTTGAGAACTGTAGCATTATTGAGCTTTAAAACTACTTAATTTCTTTTCAAAATCAACATTTTATAAATTGAGAAATATCATTCCTCGTATTTGCCAAAGTTGTCCTTTAAGTTTGGTGTTTTTTCGATTTGTTGACCGATGTTCAATTAGAAGGCCTGTTGAACAAATTATCTCAGTGTTACGACGTGGTTACGTTTAAAAACATATATACGATAGAGAAAATGTTTTATCTTTGCTATGGAGTTTATCTGAGTCCCCATAAGATATATTGGAATGCCAACTGAAGAGTATATTTGAATGTGTCCATATGAAAGCCAGTCAACGGTATTACTGTATGTTACGTAACTTGAATGACTTTTAATAACTTAAATGTTTGCGACTCCTAGTTGACATACTGGTAATGAATGTTTCTATAGTATTCTTTGTATCGTCCAGACTGATCTACCTGTTTAGAGATTTATATTTTCATAAATGTTGTACTTACATTTTGTTACAGAGTTGTTTAACTGGAATTCTAACCGAAAAGAAAAACGTAGGTCCGAAGCAATATGAACTAGTGTGTATGCATTGTTTGTATGAAGCATTTTAATGTAATAAAATGGTTCATTTCTTTGCCTCCAGGACTCTGTATTTTTCCCCCACTTGTTTTAATTTAGAGATACTTACAAACAGAGCCTGTGAGCAGCCATTTTGGAGGGCAGTGGATTATGGGTAAAATAAAGGCACATCCTCTGGCAACACTGAGTCAGCTGCGCCAGCCTTTGACCTCCGACCTCGTACTCTCGTCTAGTCTGCCCTCCGGGCTCACTTGTCTTTAACCCTAACCCTAACCCTAACCCTTCGTTACATGGCGTTGAATATTCACTACGACAAAACTGCCCTTCTGATAATAATTTTGTTTAATGTTTAATGATAATGTTAATTTTTATAATTGAATTCATAAGAATACTCACACTTAAAACAGCACATGCAAGGAAGGAACATGCTAGGCTAGTGGCGGTCAGGGTGTTATTGACTCCCAGCCCAAAGGTTGTGGGTTTGAAACCCACGCTACCTCTAGGCATCCCAGAGCAAGATACCCAACCTCTACCGCCTCATTAACGACCTGTATCTGAAATTCACTGCACGTCGCTTTGGGAGAGCAAAACAAAACATCTCACTAAATAGTAAATAGTGAGTCAGACAAACGAAGGGCATCTACAATGTATCTTTGCTGGATTCTCCTTGGCCAACGTCTATGTGCGTGCGCATGTGTTTGTGTGCGTGCGCGCGTGTGTGTGTGTGCATGCATGTGTGTGGAGCTACTTCTCGGGGATAAGCACATGGCTAATCCACAGAGTGCCGTTGTTGACAGCCTCACATTGAGACACACACACACACACACACACACACACACACACACACACACACACTCAGACACACACAAACACGTGCGCACACACACACACATGCACAAGGGTGGCGGTGGTGAGGAGGAGCAGTGGCAGATGAGTTGATGGCCCAGTAATTGCTCTGCCTGTGCACGGCGTGGAACAGCCAGACAAGCGTGGTGAATATTTTACCAACACGGGCTGACAATGTCATTGTAATTAGGCCACGCGTGTGCAAAACACCTGGATTTCTTCCTCAGCACTCACACGCCACACGCATAGACACACGGTACACACACACACACACACAGATGGAAACACAGTACACACTCTTACACACAGTACACACACATGTGCATGGAAACAGCGCACACACACATACAGACAGTGTGCACGCAGCACAGAAACACGTGCATGGAAATAAAGCACGCACACATAAACACGCAGTACGCACACGTGGACGGAAACATACATACACACTCATGCACTGACGCACACACATGAACACAGTGCATCCACACACACACACACACACACACACACACATGCAAACACATCAGGGACAGAGTTGCGTTGGCCAATAAAGTCTTGAAGGTAAAAAAAACAGAAAACAAAGCCGCTTAGACTACCGTTTTAATTTCCCAGCGGTGTCTGTTGCGTGCGTGTGCGTGTGTGTGTGTGTGTGTGTGTGTGTGTGTGTGTCTGTATGTATGTGTGTGTGCGTGTGTGTGTGTGTGTACGCCTGCGCGCGCCTGTTGTGTGTTCTTCCGTCGCTACGGCAACGGCGGCTCCGGAGCAGAGTGGAGTGGAGTGCGGGCCTCAGAGGCCACGCCCCTCCGGGCGATGAGCTCATGTCTGCGGGCTGTCAGGTAGACAAGGGACAATAGCGGGGGCCGACAGCAGGGAGGCACCTGTAATGAAAAACCAGCAGGAGGAGGAGAGGACCTAAAGGAGATCCTGTGACCGTCCCCGCCGCGTATGCGTATGCGTGTACAGTCGGCCGATACAGTGTACAGACTTGTCCTGTGTGTGTGTGTGTGTGTGTGTGTGTGTGTGTGTGTGTGTGTGTGTGTGTGTGTGTGTGTGTGTGTGTGTGTGTGCGCGCATGCGTGCGTGCACATGTGTACTAGCTGGTGATTTCACTGCTGACCATGACTGTGACCATAAGACACACACACACACACACACACACACACACAATGTGGGTAGCTCCTCTGTATGAGCACAATATCCACAGTGTAACCCAAATGCACATGTATCCCATAATAACACGACCAGAAGGTTGCTTAGTGTTTTGTTGACGTTCCCCAACTGGCTCATACGGGTGAAGGCCTGACACAGATCCACGAGCACACACACCACCGTGAGAAAATACACACACACAGCAGACCTATCGCTCCGTGTAACGCTTATCTCAGACAAGGGGGGGGGTGGAATGTCATCCTGGTGAATATGACTGGGAAGCACCACCAGACTCCCCCCAGCTGGAGCCCTCACAACAGCCTGCCTTCTGCAATAGCCTGTCCCCTTGGTTCTGCTCTCAGCCCGTGGTTCCGAGGCTAGCAGTGAATGGCAGGTCACACATTGGTGTACGCGTTCTCACACACCTAAAAACGACACACACCTCATACACCTCGGAACCACTTGAGATCTTTGCAAATATTGACACATCCAAACACTCATCACACATGCAAGTAGACTAACAGTTCAGAGAGGGAGGAGAGAGGGAGCTGGCAGGGCTCCGCTGTTTTGGCGTCAAGTACATTTTAACACCCACACAAGCAACCTTAGAGCTGCCAGATGACCTGCTTTAACTTCTGGACGACTGCCACCCGCACCCCCCCAATTCAAAAAACAAAGACAAACACGCACACGTCTGCTGGAATCTGTGTACTGTGTGTATCAACTGACACATAAAACCCAATGTGGCTGAGGTTTGGCTTCGAGGTGTAATAGTATCTGTCACCTGACATCCTGTTGGTATAATGCTACTGCTGTGTACCTGCGTGAGTCACGTCTGGCCCTGACAGAACGAGGGCTGAGCCTGCTGTCGACGCACACAATAACTATCTAACAAACAGCTGCACACGTCAACAAGCCAGCCAGTTAATCACACACCCGTCTCACCAGCCTGGGGTCGGGTATTTCAGCACCTATCTGTTCCACAAGTTTGCTTTTCATCCAACTGGCAAGCCAGTCGGCCGGTGAAGCTCGTCTGCTAAGATATGTGTATTTGACGAGGTTAGCCAATCAGCCAGTCAGTCTCTCCGCACAAAGTCAGCAAGCTAGTCAGCGAGCCACGTGTTTACCCAGCTAGCAAACGGAACGCGTCAGGTACTGACTTGAAGCGGAGGCGGCGAACATCAACTATTGTTACATTCCCAGAATGTCAGTTAGCCAATCATGTCAGTGACAGGCAGGAATGTGGCGTTCTCACTGCTGTGACTCCAGGCAGAGGTAAAGTTAGGAGAGAGAGAGAGAGAGAGAGAGAGAGAGAGAGAGAGAGAGAGAGAGGGAGAGCGAGGTCTCCTACCCTGCTACTCTGAGGCTCTAGGCGTGGAGAAAGTAGGGGTAGGAATGAGAGAGACCAAGAGTTATGCAAACACATGAAAGAAAGATGGTGTCTCACCAACGTTGTTAGCAAGGTAACCCAAACCCTAAAAAGTTGTGCATTGTATATATGCATTGTAATAAGTACATACACTGCTATTCTAAGGGGTCATCTTAATCATTCATGTCATTTCTGTAGCTATTATAAATAAATCATGTACTTTTATAAGGGCATTCTTCTTATCATTTGTTAAACTACAACCTGTGAGGACGTTATGTGGTTGTTACAAAAAGTAGTGATTAAACCAAAGATACTTTAATATAATTCACAATTGTTCTACCGGGATCCATTTTCCAAGTAGTTGGACACAAAAAGCTCTCCCTCTAGTGTCTTGTCATTTGAGGTGAAACACATGGAATTACGCGTCCTTTTCTCAGGGAGGAAGTCCATTTGGGATGACGTCCGTGTGTTGAGACGAGAGACGCGAAGTGCGTCTTTATAAGGGTACACACAGGGCAGGGGTCAGCCTGGCACGTGCAGCATCAGATACTCCCGGAGCTTTAATGACACCCCTCAGAGCCAATCAGTGGGCTTTATGACAGTGGACACACCCAGCCAACACTTTACAACCCTGACTTAAGTACAGACACACACACACACACACACACACAGACCACCACAACAATACAGGTACATGGCTGTATACACATTACAACACCTTACATAAAGGAGAACCCAATGTCAGTGTCAGAGTCGATTGCGGACAC
>OMNR01092857.1:0-10324 GCA_900303205.1 Mora moro
CCGGACATTCTGCCCCCGTCGCTCCCTCGCACACGCCTACACACACATGCCTATGCACACACATACACACACGAGCGCCTATGCACACACACACACACACACACACACACACATGTACACGCATGTACACACACATGCGCGCGCGCACACACACACACACACACACACACACAATCCCCCTCCCTTCCTTGTGACCCTGACAGAGTACCCATCATCAGAGGCATTAGGAGAGGCAATGCTCTTTAGCGGGCGCTGCTTGAATCAGCATGTTTATGTTACCTTTCTCTTAATGGCTACCCTCGCCCCAAGCCCTCGCCCGCCACTTCTTCTCAACCCACTCTCTTGCATCTCGGCTTCAGCTTTCACAGCACCCTTAAAGAGGTGTCATAGATCAGCGCCGGTCTAACCAGGACGACCCAAGGCACCAAAGTTAGACAGTCGGCCAGTCAGTCAAGACAGTCAGACAGACAGACAGACAGACAGACAGACAAAGCATATCAAATCTCTCCATACCACTTTCATGATTTCTCTCTCTCTCTCTCTCTCTCTCTCTCATGCTAGTCGGCCCTCTTAGATGTGATGTTTTCTCTTTAACTACTTCTTCCTTCCTCCCTCTTTCGTCTCCATTCCTGGTCTTCCTCTTTAGCCGTTGCAGGTGCTTGCCGTTCCTTCTGGCGCCGTGTGTTTCCTTATGTCCTCGCCGGAAGGGGCCGTGTGTTTCCTTATGTCCTCACCGGCTGGTGCGAGTGAAAAGAGGAGATGGGTGGCAGGCCGAGGGTGACTCGTGTGGAGGAGTCCACTACGGGACCAAGACAGCTGGGGTTAGTGGAGTAAAGACCTCATGATGTTCAGCACATGTTTACAGGAAGGATTATTCAGGTCAACTCCCAGTGTCAAAGAGTACAGATAAAACCCACCCACTACTAAACTACAGCCCACACATTGCAGTGACCATATTGTGCCCTGTCGAAGTCGCCGTGTTCGAAGGCAGTTCGACAGCCTATGCGAACACGCCAATTCCGATTTGTTTTAAGTATATCGGGGCCTTCAGACTTCAGACAAGAAGACATTCGTGACCATGCCGACATCTAAATGTTTTGATTGATTTGAAGGTTGACAACATGCCAGGCTGTAGCACCTACTGCATGTAGTACTCCTATGTCTGGATGCTTTTGTGGAGGCTTTGTCCAAACAAAGTATTGCTCAATTAGACGTTATCGACCTCAAATAGATTGACAGCAAATGTTTTTAGTTCTTTTTACCAAGGTGTATATCTATTTTCAAATGTATTTCAACTACATAATAAATGTTTTTGCAGTAAAAGGATGATGCATGTTATATTATTTGGCCTACCTGAATTCAGACATGGTCAGGTGAGGAAATGGACAAAAATGATGGCTAGACCAACATTAATCAGCATGACAAGAGCCACCAAGATTGAATTTGGGCCCTGCAGAGAAGACAAGAGAAAACACAATCAGCAAGAGAAAAAAACAAACACAACAAAAAGCACAGATCAACGTTGTGTTATATTATAATAATATTTAGTCATGGCAAATAATGTAGTGGTGGTGTATAGTACCTGAACTAGCTTTTCTCAACAACCAGCACTTATCATTTCAAAGCACATGGAATATTGGACCTTGATTGAGCATGCAAATATACTGCATGCTCAACCATTCAAACAATACTTTATATATAAAACGAGAAGGATTATGGTATATAATATGCGTGGTATATCGTATATCGGTTCATGGGAGGCACACTCACCGATTCCTCCTCCATCATATCCGTGGTTATCTCAAGACTGGCTTTTTTGGTTTCCGCAAGGCTCTTTGGTTTGTGTGAATCCTGCTTCTTCAGTCGAGGTGGCTCTGGAGCTTTGGGTTGGATCTCTTTACTGGCCGCCACCACAGTAGATGCTGGGACCGCTAGCGCTAGGACAGGGGCCTGCTTGGGCACGGGGGCCTGGTGTTGCTTGGCAAGAGGGGACAGATGCGGCAGGCTGGATGGGTGGAAGTTGTCTTCTATGTCGAGGTTATGGTCATCGGGCGGGGGTATCTTGGCGTTGGCCTTGACATAGTAGCCATGGTACTGGGAGTGGATCTGACCATTGCTGCTGGGGTTGCTGTTGACTGCGCCGGCAACAACAGCAGGTTTGGCGGGTGCAAGGACCTCCTTCTGCCTCACTTCCTGTGACGTGGCCTTTGCTACACATTCACCAAATGAATTATACAGAAAATGACATATTACAACATGTATGTGTACGTGTACAATTACAATGACAACACTGCTTATAATCCACAACAAAGTAGACTAGACAAGACATAATATAAGCTATGCGATCCTGTATGCTTAAATGAATTATGTTTCATTCCATAGTAGTCAATCACAAAAAAAGACCTCCAAAGCAACTCCAGTGAACAGGTCAATGTAACCAGGGAGATGTCCTCAGGTTGGAGAGAGGCCCTGTTGCCATGCTCACCTGCAGGTACGCTGCCCGCGGGGGGGGCACTGTTCTCTTTAGCAGTGCTCTTTACTGCAGCGGGAGCAGGGCTGCTGGTGGTGTTACCGCTGAAGAAGCTCTTGGTGGGGGCGGGGGGAGAGGGAGCTGGACTGGGGCAGGGGCTCTGGGACGGAGACTGGTTGGGCGTTGTGCCCTTGCGGTAGAAGTGAGGGGAAGACGGTTTCTCCTTCTTCTCCTCCACAGGAACCTCCGTCACTTCTAGTGGTTCATTGTACTTCTGCCGGATGTAGTCAGGGCCTGTAGTGGTGACCATAATAATATTAATAACAATCATAATCATAATTATAATAATAATGGTAACACTTTACATGTCATTGTTACAGTGTAATTACACATGTAATAAGCAATGTAACAACCTGTAACAGCATGTAAATAACCCTGACCCTAATCTCGGATTTAGCAGTTCTACTGTGTTATAGCAGAACTTCTGGGATCCAGTAGTCCTACTGTGTTATAGCAGAACTTCTGGGGCGAGACGGCACAGGGCCTGGGCCGGAAACCAGGAACTGAAAGGGGCTCTAGATTACTCATTTAAAGTCTGATTAGTGAGACTGCCCTAACCCTTATCACATATTAAGTACATGTTATATTTCTGATTACACAGTACTTTGATTTAATTACACTGTAACAGGGCAATCCGTATATACGCACTGGTGTGAATGGACTTTAAGTTGGCCAGTCAGGTAACATTAATGCACTGGATTTTTTTTTGATTGTTACTCGACACACGTCTATTTATAGTTTGCGGTAGTCACTTGAAGCTGACATTGACTTAAGTTAAGTGTGATTAAACCTGACCCAAATTCCCCATATCATCTTCGGGCTGCCTGACGTTTTTGGCCACCGTCGTAATTCAAGCCGTTATCTGCTGTCAGTTAGCCTGTGTGGTTAGCACGCCTGCATTAGCCTCCCAGGTATCACAGTGGGAGCATTTGTTTGTGGGGAATTCTAAAGGACGACCGTTGAACCATGGGCTAGGGTTAGGGACGATGGTCGGTGTTCTGCCTGGGACCCGGGTCCCTGAGAGAACCAAGGGACCCAACGCCCTCAGCAATGTCTCCAAGCACCACCATGGAACCCCTTTCTGAGAAAAGTGATCTCACGTCGCTCAAGTGTCTACACAGGCTGCTGGGCCTGTAGCTCTATAACAGGACAGCCCAAATTGGGAAATGGGTTCCAAATCTGTAACGACATAAAGGTTGGCCTTTCAAAGCCTTATTACGTCTTCTGTTTATTGTTAGGACATGCAGCTAAAAATAGATACATCATAAGGAATTATGAATAGTTTTGGCATTGTATACATACATATGCCATTACTTAACATAGTCAAATATTATGATATTTTTTATTAACCAAACACATAATGATGCGCACAAAATACATATATAACACCTGTTTAATTGTTGCCATTCTCCTTTTGGGTTGCCTCTAAAATCCTTGTGCAACCTGTTTGCTAGGAACTGAGAACTGCACCATGTGGGTCACCAGGACTCAGGATTAAATGAACAACACACTTTGTTTAAAAATATAAATATATACATACACATTTAATTTGAAGTGTTAAAAAACATGCATCACAAATATTATTATGCTTATTTTAATGATCATTATCATCATCATCATCATCATCATCATCATAATCAGTAGTAGTAGTAGTAGTAGTAGAATTATTATTATTATTATTAGTAGTAGTAGTAGTATTATTAGTAGAATTAGTAGTAGTAGTAGTAGTAGTAGTAGTAGTAGTAGTAGTAGTATTAGTAGAATTAGTAGTAGTATTAGTAGTGGTGGTGGTGGTGGTGGTGGTAGTAATAATAATAATAGTAGTAGTAGTAGTAGTAGTAGTAGTATTAGTAGTAGTAGTAGTAGTAATACTACTACTACTACTACTACTACTACTACTACTACTACTAATAATAATAATAGTAGTAGTAGTAGTAGCAGTAGACCATAATATAATGGTACAGTATGGTAAAGTACTATCGTACATATCCATACCAAACTAGTTTAAAGACACACATTTCAGGTTACTTAGAGTCTCCTTGGCATCTAGGATGCATGGCCAAAGCATTAACATTTACGAGTCAATCTAGAGAAACATTGTTGGAAAAGCTGGACTGAGAGGAACCCCTTCAGGTGTTATGATCATACCTGGCTGATGGAAGCTTGGGGAAAGTTCTCTGGCCACAGCCCTGGCGATGTCCGAGTCCTGACTGGCCGACTGGGCAGCTTGGTCTGCGCTCTCTCCTTTGGCCCGGGCATGAGATGTTCTGATAATGACACACAATGCAAAGGCAAACACGTCTTGAACAACTTCTGTGTAAAGACGGTTATGAACTGCAATGAAGAAGCAGAAAGAAGAATTTAAACCCATCCCAAAGAGTAGAGATGGTTCTGCACTTGAGAATAAAAATTGTATGCATGCATGTTTGTTTATGAATGTGGTTCTCGCTCACTTATCTCTCACTTCACAAGAACATACATTTAGAATCAATCAGGGACAACGACTATTCAACGGGCCTTGTTGTTAGTGGGAAGGATCTTGCATTATCATGGGATATCATGGGGTACTGTGCTGGTCATGTCAGTATGAAGGCAGGGTATTTAAGATGGCCCCATGGGTCATGGCCCCCCAACAGGACCCCTTCCTGATGTTGCACCTGGCTTGAAAGCGGTGGAAAGTAACGCATTCTGCCAAGGGTGGTGGCAAGAAGCAGGTGTCTGGTGACGGCCCTACGTCCATCAGTAGCATCAGATATTGTGGTGGTGTAGTCTCTTTTTCAGACGTCATGATGACACCCATGGACAAAATGTTGGGCAGTGTTCACATTGGTATGGGAACAGAGGTTCAACTAAACATTGATGGCATGGCAAACAAGGAAGCACTGAGAGAACTTTCTGGAATTGGCAGTGTTGCTATCAGAGGGTGGGGGGCGGGCAGTCCAGTGACAAACTCTCGGGAGATGTGGGACCAGGTTTCATGTGGGAGAAGTAGTGGTTGGTCGCTTTATGGTGTGCACAGACAAACTGAATAGGCAGAGAATTAATGAGATAGTTCGCCACAACCCCTAACAACACTGATGCATGCAGGAGAGGGTGTGGTTCACTCCAGGTGGCAAGAGGCTGGGATGGACAAATGGTTGCTAGGATCTGAATGAGGCTGCTGCTGATGTTCCCAGCAAAGGTTATAAGAAAGGAGGCCGGCAGACTGGACGGAGTCTTTGGTGCTCAAGGGGTGCAGATCTTAGAGCCAAGGTGCTAGAATGAAGACACATTTAATCTATTGAAGAAAACGGCCCACCTTTTCCCATTTCTAAGACACTGTACATTACTTGTTTAACATTAAGCAGTGTTTGATACCAAAAATAGCATTGTCATAAGCGGTCTGGAATATTAATTATTATTAATCCAATGTCACTGCTGAACAATGTATGTAATGTGATGGGGCGCCACAGGGGTCTGTACTTGGCACTTGCTACTTCTATCTACATTGCAGATAGAAGTAGCATTCTACATGCTACTACCATTGCCTATCATACAAAAATATGGCATGAGTTTCGATTGCTGATAAAACCCAAATATGCATGTTATTAGAACCACATTATTTGAGTGTCATCCTCTAAGGCCATGTCTACATAAATTCTGTTTCTGGCTTGAGCTGAGTAACTGTAACAAATAATTTCCTCCTGGATCAATAAAGTCATCTGTACCTGTATCTGTACCTGTACCTGTATCTGTTATCTGTACCTGTACCTGTTATCTGTACCTGTACCTGTATCTGTACCTGTATCTGTACCTGTATCTGTACCTGTACCTGTACCTGTACCTGTATCTGTACCTGTACCTGTACCTGTACCTGTATCTGTATCTGTACCTGTACCTGTACCTGTATCTGTACCTGTACCTGTATCTGTACCTGTACCTATATCTGTATTAATTCCAACAAAAACACAACAAAAAAAAACATACGCTGGCCCTGATTCATGGGCAATTCCAGCATTATGGATGTGACATTTGGACTCAAAATGACAAATAAAAGGTCTCAGTAAAACAACATGATAACATATATAAATACATATTCCCATAGCACCCAATGGGCTGAATAGAGGAGCATATTTGTATTGTTATTATTGTTGCGTCACAAACAGATGGGAAATAAGTGTCCATTATGGATGTGACAAAAAATGGCAAAACCTTACAGTGTAATACTAAATGTTATCTACATGATGTAGGAGGCTTGGTTTAACAAACAAATACAAGATTTGAACATATTTGCCTTTTATTATGGCTGTGACATCACTGTGTTATGGCTGTGACACATCTGAAACATGGTTTAACAGCACATTGCCCACTAAAAATATAACATTTGTTGTCAACTGAAATTGTTAAGAATGCCCTTTTCACATCTAGAAAACCACCTGAAGTACTTCAGCACAATGGCAGTAAATATTGGGTTAATGCCATGGATGTACACTCAAGGTGTGTGGGTGGACACACACACACACACACACACACACACACACACACACATTCCCTGTAGCCTTCTGTGGGGTTTCTGTGCCAGGTGGGACTGGACCTGCATCCAGGGCTTGGCTGTGCTGCTGAGAGAGATGGAAGAGGAAGAGGAAGAGAAAGAGAAAGACAAAGAGGAAGAGGAAGAGGAAGAGGAAGAGGAAGAGGAAGAGGAAGAGAAAGAGGAGGTCTCTGGCCACTGCAGGACCTGCTGTGTCCAAGGGTTGACTTCATCAGCAGTGATGAAATGCAATTGAAATAGTTATTATATTGTAATTATTACTATACACATCTGAAGACTTCTGCTTCAGTCAGCCTTGTCAACGCCATCAACACACACCTTATACACTAATGCAAATGTCTTGAGTAGGATGTGCATTACTTCTGCTCAGATTGGCTCTCCTATAACTATAGGCATGCAAATGGAGGACGCACACACATACGCTAACAAACTACTTAGAATTCAGTCAAGTTGGAAAATTACTTTCCCTTAAATATATGCAATTACCCATCAAAATCAATGATTAATACTTACACACGTCCTGTTGCAGGTCAATCCCATCGCTAAAAGTTATACTCCTCACTGCAATATGAATCTATCGCAGATGCATTTGCGTCGTCCTCGTCGCTTGGAAGAATATTTCCATAGCTTTGTTCGGCACATTACATTATTTATGGCAGTTTACCTTATTTATATACCTTTTCCCCTTTCCAAACTGCATAAAATAGCAAGCAAACTAGTTGACTGACTCGCAACACATCTCCAAATGCACCATTGTCTATCTACCGATTAACAAATTCCTCCGATTGGCTTGTTCAGCTGGTTAGAGAAAGAAATGTTGTGATTGGCTTGGAAGACAACTACACGATAAGATGAAAGGATTTGACTGAGGCAAAATCATCAAAAATGCTTGTTTGTAGCGCACACTTCATATCAGGTAAGGTTGAATAAAGTATTGTCTGTTGTATGGATATGTGTCTGAAGGTTTGTCACGCCCACCTAATCAGACATTGGGGAACTAGGAGGAACAGATGATTTCTCTCGTAACTCTACTTAGTATGCTAGTTGTATGTGTCATCTGTTAAATCTTTGTATTTCAAGTCTTGTACATGACCATTCAGGACGTAGTTATAGGCATCTAAAGATTTATACGCCCTCAGTTTCTCTTTACTATACACACTTTACTATGGTTTCTCTATCAGGTAGGTGCAAATGTCTGGCCATTCCACAGTAGGTAATCCTGTCAGATCGTCCATCCATTAAGAGTGTGTAGGGGTCGGCCAATCTGGTCCCATTGGTTAATGTTAACTTTTTCGCGGTCCAGGAGAGTGAGTGACCGTACACATGTACAAATGTTGCTCTTTTGGTGTAAAAGCAGTATTAGTGAGAGTTGAGAACTGAAAACAGAGGAGTGTCTGCATTGCTACTAGGAAGGGGTCAACCAATGAGAACATTCAGCTATTTTACCTGGATGTGGCAATTTCCACTTTCGTCCGAGCAATGGCAGCAGCTCGGATGGCTCCCTCCGCAGCCCGGTCCACCTTCTGTTTGGTCTTGGCGTTCTTCATGGGGATCAGTTGTTTCCGGATGCCCCTTGCCAGTACATTGTTCTTGTACTTGCCTTCCTCTTTGGTTCCATCGGGGAAGATTGTGCAGCCGTAGCCATGGCGCTTGTTGTTCAGCCACTCGCCCTCGTACTTCATGCCGTTGGAGCGCTCCGAGACGCCGAAGCCGTTGCGCTTGTCGTTCTTCCACTCGCCCATGTAAGACTCTGTGGTGGTGGCGTCCACGTTGTCCTCCAGGGGCATGTAGTCGTCGGCCGTGTCGCCGTCCCCGAAGCTGATGGTGGAATTAGCGTCGCTGGAGCTGATGCGGCTCATGGTGGTGTCGCTACGTGCCGAGCTGCGCTTGCTGGAGATGGACGAGCGGGAGTCAGACTTGCGCAGCCGTTGAAGGCTGCCGAAGATGGAGCCGCGGCGGAAGAGGCCCTTTTTCCTCTCTGGGCCCTCGCCGTCGGAGTGGAAGTTCAGGACGAATCCCCCGCGCGTGCCGGTGGGACCGTCGGACATGCTGTCGTGCAGCACGGTGCCGTTGCTCTGCTCGCTGCGGAGGGAGGCCAGCGAGGTGCGGAGGGGGGAGCGGATGACGGTGGCCATGCCGTAGGGAACACTTTGCCGCACACCGTAGCCATGGCGCATCCCGCCTGTCCACTGACCCTGATACGTCCCTGCAGGAAGGAGCATCCAGAGCATGTGAAGACCCATTCAATAAGCAATAGAGATAAGTGTACTTAAATCATGTCATCATCATTCAAATAAATCATTTGTACGTAAACCTTCATTCTTTATAGGTTCAGTCAAACTCTTAATGTGTACATCTTTTAATACCAGCTACTAAGAGCTAAATGCAGTCTTCATAATATAGATGTTGTCATTGATTTTGGTAAATCAATGTCAATTTGATACAAAAATATATCACTGAAAGGTGTCACTGATTTCAATAGATACGTAACAAAGCTAACTGGGAGCCGTTCTGACAGCCCTGCCAACTATGACTAACCAACAACATCCCCAACTCTAAAAACGTATGTGTTTAATCCTAACACTTACTCCCATATTCACTGCATGGGTGCAGCATTAGCATGCAACACGGCAACAGTGACTGATGACTACACTGACCACAAGTTCATTTTCAGAGCACGTTCACTATAATAACCAAAAACAAATAACAGTAATAAAAGGTAGCAAGGGACATACGCTAATATGTTATAGATGTTTTGATGTTTGATGTTTGTTTTTGAATTAGTAATTTAACTTGTTTCTGACATGGGTTACAGAGGCTAACAGATAATTAAATGTGCTCACATATGAAAAACGTTTCACATATGCAACAAGTAGGCTTACCCTAAAGTCAGTTGCATGACAGCTGACTATACAGTGTTGGGCTTACATTTACTTCACACTGGATTTGGTTTTTGGATGGCGGAAATACATGATGGATGGACCAATATTTACTCTCTGAAGACATCTGTGCATATTTGACCAAAGAGCTGGCATCGAACAGGAAGTGATAAAACGTGTTCTGATGGGCATTACAATGACTAATAAGGCATATTATATGATGGGCCTCTGGTGTTGGACAACCACTAACTGGCGCATAATGCTTACATCAGGGTTTACTCTGCCTTGAGATTAGTGTACAAAAGGTCTCCCATCCTGAAAGAAATACCATGCAGTGAGATTTGCAACTGCCATTGCTCTCAGAACAATGTCCTGGCATTCTCC
>OMNR01092860.1:0-10608 GCA_900303205.1 Mora moro
GACGGAGCCACACGTCGACTTTGAACACACGCGTGAGTTGCTACACGTCGAGCGGCTCTCCCCGCCGTCCCCCACCGCGGCGGGTGTGTCGCTCTCTCCCCCCCACCACACACACACACACACACACACCCGGTGTCATATCGAAACTATTGTGTTGTTTATCTCCCGCTAGCCGTGCTAGCTAGCGGGCTAGTCGCCGTCGCTGTAAGCCGTCGTAAAAAAAAAACAAGACAAGTAAACACCTCGTAAAATAGATGGTCGTATTTGCGTTAATGTCGCGCCGGTGTTGTGGAAGGTGTCGTGTTGTGTCCCCCGCCGGCAGTGTGTGTCTCTGTGGGTTGTGTTGTTGTGAAGCGGGGCTAGCTAGCTCCAGCTTCACTGTATGGATGCGCTTGTTTACGTGACGTCCTCTGTGTGTGTGTGTGTGTGTGTGTGTGTGTGTGAGAGAGAGAGTGTGTATGTGTGTGTGTGTGTGTGTGGGTGTGGGGGTTTATTGTGTTGTTGTGGCGTGTGTGCTCATTGTTTAACATGTGTCTATACGCCTGGGCCACGGAGATCGTTTTTGTAAAAACATTAGTGTTGTGTTTCTTTCCCCTCAGATTTAACTTGGCTCGTCTCGCCCCCCTCGGCGTGGAGGTGCTGTTGTTGACTCCAGCAGGGACCACAGGAACATGGACAAGTCCACAGGCGCCACCAAGACAGTCAAGCCCTCCCGCACCCCAGCCAGAGCCGGACCCAGGGCCCCGATGGCCGCCAAGCCCAACAACGGCGGCGGTGGCAGCAGCAGCAAAGAGCCCCAGCGAGACGGCCCCAAGCCTGCCGGGCGCTGCAACAACGACCCCGGTAAGGCAACAAGAGAGGAGCACAGCACCAGCGGCCAGGGGAGTCGCGGGGGGCCGGGCAGGGCCAACGCGGACAGCCCCCAGGACAAAGGGAGAGGTCGCCCCCGCCGGCTGACTGGCAGGACCAGCTCGGGGGACAGAGGCAAAGGGAAAGCGCCTGGTCAACAACAACCACCACCACCACAACAACAACAGCAGCAGCAGCAGCAGCAGCAGCAGCAGCTTCCAGGTCAGGTGACCCACCCCAGCGCCCCTCTGTCTGCAGCCCGGGGTCCCCTGGGAGGAGGCAGAGAGAGCGCTTCTGCTTCTTCTTCTTCTTCTTCTGTGGTGCTTTGTGCCGCGGAGAGAGGCGCCGCAGAGCAGGCCAGGGCCGTTCAGGGGAAAGGCAAGTCTCTCGCCGGGTTGGGTTACATGCTGGAGTAATGTTAACTCCTTGAGGAGAGCCGCCATGTTACGGGCTGTGGTCCTGGGGAAATTACTGGGGTTTTAGTGGAAGATAAATCATTCTGTTGGTCGGTGGTTTGTAACTGTAATACAATATTGGTTATATGCTTTAAATGTTCTCCAGCTCACCTGGAAGTCACTTTTTTTGGCAAATGACGAGGTATAGAAAGTGTGACATTACCAGGACTAGAATATATAAGTCCTTTTCAGTCATGGGTTTGGAAATGGTTAGAGCAAGAAGACTTTTATTTTTTCAATCTGTAAATGTTGAACTCCGGGCTGGGAGCTTGAGAAGCTAACGGAGCTGCTTGTCTGTTTGCCTGCAGCTTCGCTGGGTGACTCCACAGAGGAGGGGTCAGAGGTCAGCGGGGTGATGGAGGACGGGAACCTGACGGAGCAACAGCTGGGCCTGCAGCAGGCGGAGGAGCGCCTGTACCGGGACTACATCCATCGACTGGTGAAGGTATGAGGCTGTGAATATGCGTCGAGGAACCCCCCACTCCTCCTCTAGTACAATCAAAGTCGTACGTCCAAGACGAGTGGACCGTTAAGTCCAGAGTGGCCAATTGAGTCAATTGAGTGTATGTGTACTGAATACAGGTATCGGGGTGCAGCCCAACGGCCTCATGTCGCCCCGTTAACACGCGTATGGCTTTAAGGGGATTTCGTCTGATGGATTTTAAATGGCTCGTCTTTGATTCCCTTTGTGTCTTCGCAGCAGTCTCCTGAGTACCCCAACTTTCAGTACTTATGCAAGCTCTGCTCCGTGCACATCGAGAACATCCAGGGGGCCCACAAACACATCAAGGAGAAGAGGCACAAAAAGAACATCATGGTATGCTTCCACTCAACCCCCTTTTTCTCTACACCGAGCGTCAAATACAAAGTTGAAATACTTTTGAGGAACTACTTTTGATTGAAAGACGTTAAAATGATTCCCAGTGTAGTGTTAGTAGTATAGTATAGTATAGTATAGTATAGTATAGTATAGTTCCCCCAATGTGTTTCGGTTCTTCCTTTCTTATTTACTTTTTCATATATATCTTTTTCATATATATCTGTAGAAACGTATGGGTGTTGGAGTGTAAAAACGATTTGTATATATATGTGTATGCAACAATCGGCTTTAAACGTGACTCTTTGTAATGTACTAAGATAATAATTTATACATAGATGAACAGGAAGTCAGATGTAAAACATTTACCTCTCAGTCAGGCATAGGGTCTAGAGATTTGACTAACCCCTTTATGAGTATGTCCGACAAATATTTTACAGACACAAAATTGCAGAGAATAATTTGCACAGAAATGCCATAAAAGCCATGTTAACGTATACATTAGTATTTTTGTATATTGCAACAAGTTATCCTCATTAAATGACCATGGTGGTTAACTGTTGAAAGATACAGTGCTATCGTTCTGAGTGGTATTTCCTCAGTGAGTTGTTTCTAAAGCCTGGTGCTATTTCAGGAGAAGCAGGAGGAGAACGAGCTGCGGGCCCTGCCTCCCCCCTCCGCGGCCCAGCTGCTGGCCGTGGACGCCGCGGTGCTGGAGGTGGCCCGGGTCCAGGGCATCTCGGAGGGGGACTTCCAGCAGCGCCAGGCTGTGGTCAGCAGGATGGAGGAGACCGTCCGGCAGCAGCTCTCAGGTGAGCTGGATGACCCAGATATAACATTGTCCATAAATAAGGGATTTTGCCACCATAACTTAGAAAGATCCTCTCAAACTTGTGTAATTCAGCTAAGTAGTAGTAAAACATATTATATAGCAACACAACCACTAAATAAGTAATGCTATTACTTGTAGCATTACAACATAACAATCAAAAACAAAAAGATTCCCTAAAACTTCAAATGCACTACCCAGGCACAGACATCGGATGGAAACACATCTTTGCGTCTGATAACCTTATTGTGCCATGTCGTGTGTTTTCCTTGCAGCTTGTTCCCTCCGCCTCTATGGCTCCTGCCTCACCCGATTCGCCTTCAAGACGAGCGACGTCAACATCGACGTGGCCTACCCCGCGACGGTCAGTCATCCTGCTGCCAGGGGCGACCAGGCCTCCGTAGGGTAGACGTAGGCAGCAGTGAGGCGTAACCATCGTGCAACACTCACGGAAACACAAAACGGAAGACTTAGTTTTTCAACTAACACTGTGCTCCGATTCCTACAGCCGCTCTGCACTTTATCCAGGCTTAGTCCAGGCTTGGGATAATGTGATGAATGACTAACTGTTAATGAAAAGTCGTTTGGTAGAACACTGGAGCAGTTAGCGGTGGTTTGGTGATTAGTATTAAAACTGGGATTGTTTGTGTTACTGATAATGCTTCTACTCTTAACTCCTAAACTGCTAAATGTTCTTGTCCTCTCAGATGACTCAACCTGATGTGCTGATCCAGGTGCTTGAAATCCTGAAGAAGAGTCGTAAGTCTCTTTTAAAGATGTGCTTTCTCAGTGCTTTGAGGAAGTTTGGTCCTGCTTTCTTGAGGTCCGTTTCCCTAATGGGACTCCTAGAGCCGAGCCATCAATAACCGCCTTGTTCTTCCATTTTTACACACGCAGCTCAGTTCCTGGAGGTGGAGTCTGACTTCCACGCCAAGGTCCCCGTCGTGTTCTGTCGAGACGCCAGCAGGTCAGTGACTTATCGCCGGTTGACCATGCAGTCCACTGGCTTCCTGTAGACCAGGCTTGTTCTTCTCCAAGAAGTGCTGGGTGTAATGTCATGGAGTATACTACATGCCTGAAAGGGGAGCAATCCGATTTTTCTGCTCACTGAATCTCCTGCGTATGTTAAAGTAACATTTCTTAAAATAGCACCCTTTTTTTTTTGTAAAATGGTGATATTCTTTCACTACGTGTTCATGAACTCTTGGAAGTGTGCTGTGTTCTTGTTGAAGATGTAATGAATGTACAATAATGAGGTATGTTGCATACCAGAACTGGGATGTATGATTGCCTTTTCATAATATGTATGTTATTGTCAAATTATATTTCATCATTTTTGAATGAACGAAAATCAAAATGAATAAAAGATCATAATGTTCTTCAGTTAATACGTGTCCACAGTCCAGTCTAACACGTGTCCGTGGTTGCTCTGTGTCCAGCGGGCTGCCCTGCAAGGTGAGCGCGGGTAACGACGTGGCCTGTCTGACCACCAACCACCTGGCTGCCCTGGCCAGACTGGAGCCCAGGCTGGTCCCTCTGGTGCTGGCCTTCCGCTACTGGGCCACGGTATGGCCCCACACACCCCCACACACACTGAAACATCTGTGTTCTCAGACTGTAACTTCACTTCAAAGAAACTTTACTCCCAGGGCAGGATAGTGTGGTGGATAGTTAGTAGCTGGTCCGGGGAGGCGGAGCTTCCCCACACGCTCAACAAGTTTGACAAGAATGACTTGGCTTGACTGCATGTTCACGTTGGATGAAAATGAAATTGAAAGTGAAATGATTTGATAGTAAATATGGTACCGTAGTCTCCACAAATTCAGTATTTCTTTGGAAAAACACACATGCATCACATGATCTTGCAGTAGTTCAGTACTATGTCCTGAGTCTGTGTTCTAATCCCTGCAGATGAGGTTTCTTTCATGTTCCCATCCCTGCAGATTTGACGTCTCTTATGTCCTAAACACGGCACCTGTGTTTTTAATGTTCTAATCCCTTCGTATATCTGAACTCTAGTCCTTCTAGTGTATATTTGTGCGTTGTAATCCCTGCGTGTTTCTCTGTGTCCTCATTCCTCCTGTATGTTTCTGTGTTCTCCCAGCTGTGCCACATTGACTGTCAGGCAGAGGGGGGAATCCCGTCCTACTCCTTCGCCCTCATGGTGATCTTCTTCCTGCAGCAGAGGAGAGAGCCCATCCTCCCCGTCTACCTGGGACACTGGGTATGTATACTCTAGTGTAGGGGTGTTCAACTCCCAGCCATAAGCTTCTGGGTTCAATCCCTGATGTCCGTAGCCTACCTGTGGGCACCCTTGAGCGAGATGCCTGAGACTGCCTGAGAACCTCTTTGGATAACATCATCTCCTAAATGACTAAATAGTAATAAACAGTAGGCTTGGTTATGGACAAATTATTTTCGCTGACGTTTCCAGACAGATATAAAGAGGAAGGTTGCATACACAACAAGACCAGCGTTTTATAGTTTCAGATTTAGACTTTTAGTTTTGATTTAGCAGCCAGTGAGCTAAGAGTGAGTTAGACTCAAGGTCTTTCTCTCTCTCCCTCTCTCCCTGTCCTCCCAGATTGAAGGATTCAATGTGAAGCGCGTGGACGAGTTTCACCTGACTGGGATCTCTCTGGATATCTTTGTGCGCTGGGAGCACAGAACCCCCAGCACCACGGAGGGCAGGGGGGAGGGCCGGGGGGAGCACCGGGGGGAGCACCGGGGCGAGGGCAAGCCCAAGCCGGAGCAGACCAAGGCCGACGGGGAGGGACTGGTGAGTGACTCGCTGCAGGCCCGACTCAGCTGATGGTATGAGTAGAGGAGTTACAGTAAGAAATACAGTCACCTACAGACAGAATTAATTCATTAGTTTGGTTAGTTCATATGAATGAGTGAACATTTTTCCACAGAACAAATGTACTTATTGCCTGCATGTAGGTTACCAGTAATGGTAAATAAATATGAATTGCTGTAATTATGAATGGAAGTTATAGTGAAGTCAATTTAATACAAAACAATCCTACAAAATGTCCTTAACAAGAGTCCAGTTCCATGAGGCAGTCTGAACCGCCGTGTGTCTAAGCTAAGCAACACACCACTGTTGGCTGCCCCCCCTCCAGAGCCGCCTGACCCTGGGCGCAGGTCTGTCCCCGGGCGAGGGTCTGTCCCCGGGCGAGGGTCTGTCCCTGGGCCAGCTGTGGCTCGAGCTGCTGCGTTTCTACACCCTGGAGTTCGCCCTGGAGGACTACATCATAAGCATCCGCCTCAAGGAGCTGCTGTCCAGGGAGCAGAAGAACTGGCCACGCCGCAGGCTCGCCGTCGAAGGTACGGACACACTATGGGCTCTGGGATGGACTGGTCTGGTCTGGCTCTTATGCGATGTTGTCATGTAGGAGGGCTCTGGGATGGACTGGTCTGGTCTGGCTCTTATGCGATGTTGTCATGTAGGAGAGTCTCTTGGGGTCAGAAACGGCCGGTTCAATTTAGGTTCACTTAGAAAAAGTCTCAGAATTTCAAATGGTTTTATTTGCTTTGTGAAAGTCTTGTATATTGTTTGACTCATTTTATTTCAAATGACGGAGACACAAACTGTCTTCCAATTGTTTGTTTGGTTACTTTTACAGTCAACTTAAGGACAACGTTAAGGTTAAAACAAAGCCTCAATTTAACCTGGCCTTAAAGTCATCCTCCTATAACCTGCTGAATGTGTAAACGTGTCGTCCTTCTCTCAGACCCGTTTGCGGTGAAGAGGAACGTGGCGCGCAGCCTCAACAGCCAGATGGTGTTCGAGTACATCCAGGAGCGATTCCGCACCGCATACAAGTACTTCGCCTGCCCCCAGAGTCTGAGCTCCAGGGGGCGCCAGCGAGGGGGCAAGTGGGCCGGCAGGAAGCCTGGCGCAGGCAGGGAGAAGAAGCCGGGAGAGGAGGATGCTGGGAAAGACGGTCGGAGGCCAGTGAATGAGGGAGAGGAGGAGGAGGAGGAGGAGAAGGAGAAGAAGGAGGAGGAGGAGGAGGAGGAGGGTGGGTCTGGGAGGAGGAAGGGGGTGTCGTTGGAGGCACGAGTGCAGGACATGGGGCTCAGCGACGGGGACAGCCCCGACGAGAAGAGGCGTGCCCTGGCTGCCAACGGCCTACTGGACAGTGACTCTGAGGAGGAGGAAGAGGAGGATGAGGATGAAGAAGAGGTGGAGGAGGAAGAGGAGAACAGTGTCTCACAGAAGAACAGGCTCGTACTGCCAGAAGACCTGCACTATATATTCGATAGGATGATTTTCACGGGTGGAAAGGTAATTTGAATGACACGCACATAATATACACTCCATCACTAACCTAATGTATATTGATATCATTGTCATTGTCATGTGACTTCCTGTCTTTGACTTCCTGCTTCTCTGACTTCCTGTGTCTTTGACTTCCTGTGTCTCTGACTTCCTGTGAGTTTGTCTTTGACCATGTCCTTGACTTCCTCTCAGTTTGCCTCCCTGTGTCTTTGACTTCCTGTGAGTTTTACTTCCTGTGTCCTTGACTTCCTGTGTCCTTGACTTCCTCTCAGCTTGCCTCCCTGTGTCTTTGACTTCCTCTCAGCTTGCCTCCCTGTGTCTTTGACTTCCCGTGTCTTTGACTTCCTGTGAGTTTGACTTCCGGTGAGTTTGCCATCCTGCGTCTCTGACTTCCTGTGTCTATGGTGACTTCCTGTCCCCAGCCTCCGACGGTGGTGTGCAGCATCTGCAAGCGGGACGGTCACCTGAAGGACGAGTGTCCCGAGGACTTCAAGAAGATGGAGCTGAAGCCGCTGCCCCCCGTGGGCGACCGCTTCCGGGACATCCTGGACGGCCTCTGCAGACTCTGCTACCGTACGTCCTGCTGTTTATCGTGTTGTTTCTAAACAACAGAGGAGTTATGAGTGGCCTGGGTTACTTTAACTGTTGTAAAAAGTCCATTCAACAGGTGATTTGTCTTCACGTTAAACAGTGATCTATTATTCCACGATCACTAGTACCAACGTCAGTTGTTTTCGCAAAATGATCCCATATCCCAATCCGAAAATCCGACATCGTTGGAGAGTTTATTTTAGAAAAAAAAACTGATGTTGGACGTTGAAGAACGAACGTGTGATTGGTGAACAATATGTAAGGTCCACCTCTGATGGACCTGAACACCTGAACACCTGAACACCTGAACACCTGAACATCTGAACACCTGAACACCTGAACACCTGAACACCTGAACATCTGAACACCTGAACATCTGAACATCTGCTGTGTTTCCAGATGAGCTTTCGCCGTCGTTGCTTGAGCAGCAGAAGAGAGAGCAGATCCTGGTTGGGTTGGAGAGGTTCATCAGGAAGGAGTACAACGGTGAGCACCTTCATATTCAAGTCTACCGTCATAGTCATATCTACCCGTATATTGAGATGATCATATGACAAACACATCGTCATTCTCACCGGCTTCACTGTCCCATGGCCCCACAGATAAGGCTCAGCTGTGTTTGTTCGGCTCCTCCAAGAACGGCTTTGGTTTCCGTGACAGCGACCTCGACATCTGCATGACCCTGGAAGGTCATGACACCGCCGAGGTAACACACACACACTTGCACACAAACACACACACTTGGATTTAATATGGTTTTATAGGTGCATAGGACCCATTTGTTGAAGGAAACTTCAGTCTGACCTTCAAGCATTGAGTCATGGTGTATACAGTATGATTTGAAGGCATGGCCTTGGGAAGATGCAAAGCAAATAGCTCTTTTAAGAGCAGGGCTGACACCACGAGCATTTCTAGAGGGCAGAACTCCCAACATGACCTGACTCCACTTTGTCGCATCGCTTCCTCCAGAAGTTGAACTGTAAAGAGATCATCGAAGGACTTGCCAAAGTGCTCAAGAAGCATACAGGTAGGTTAACACTTCACCTACAAGACATCTATTTACTGTAACATATTTAGAAATGTACTTTTTAGTTTCAACTGCTTCAATGTCTTTATGTAATGTTAGTTCCTGATAGTATTTTTAAAAAAATATCAAGTTATTATAAATACAGCTATTATGATCTCTATAGAACAGTATCTGCATACTTGTATATTTGTGTATTCCGAGCCTCGCTGCATGTCCCCAGGTCTGAAGAACATCCTGCCCATCACCACAGCTAAAGTGCCCATCGTGAAGTTTGAACACCGGCAGAGCGGGCTGGAGGGAGACGTCAGCCTGTACAACACCCTGGTGAGGCCGGCGCTCGGCGTTCTCACCACCTTTCTGTTTTATACGTGTCCTGCTGGTGTGATCGGGGACCGGCTTATCACGGCCCAAATATGCAATGCATTTGTGAAGGTTATTTTTAAGGTTGAATGATGTGTGCAGGACAGTGTGTGCATGCCTTGTATGGGCTTTAAAACATTGTTAAATTCCTTTTTTGATAACAAATTCCTCAAATATAACAAATATTTGTACACGCACGTATGCCGTGCGTGCCCGTAAGGTAGATAGATCCATGCCGTATGTTAACCTTGTCTTGTGTTGGGTCAGTGATGTGCTCTAAGGTGTTCTGTGTGTTTCAGGCTCAACACAACACCAGGATGCTGGCCACCTACGCGGCCATCGACCCCAGAGTCCAGTTCCTGGGCTACACCATGAAGGTCTTCGCTAAGGTACCAGACACACACACACACACACACACACCAGCCACCACACTGTATCAAACCCTCTCCAGACACCACAGGTGCAGGTGTACGTACATATATTATGTGTATGTAGTACGGTGAAATAGTCCATCTCCTGTGAATGTGCCTAGATTGATAGCTAGGTACTTTATTCGGCCCTGAGGGGAAGCTAAGGTAATGAATAAGTTAATTAGTCAAGTGAAATGAATAAACACCAAATTAAAAACATAATGGAAACACAGCAGGGGATATAATGTAGTATACCAGACCTGTGATAACGGGATGTTATAGCTAGGATAACATGAGCTCTCCTTTTTTTTCCCTTCGTTCCCACTGGTCACCCGCTCCTACCTGGCTGACCATGGAGACTTCTCATGGTTCATAGTGTCTGGAGTGTACGCTTCATGGTCTCAGCCTCACTTCCAGCTCACCGTGGACAGAGAAGTGTCTGCTAGACGCCTACATGAATACATAACTAAATGAGTGTGTGTGTGTGTGTGTGTGTGTGTGTGTGTGTGTGTGTGTGTGTGTGTGTGTGTGTGTGTGCGTGTGCGTGTGCGCGTGCGTGTGCGTGCTTCCAGCGCTGTGACATCGGCGATGCGTCCCGGGGCAGCCTGTCATCCTACGCCTACATCCTGATGGTGCTGTACTTCCTGCAGCAGAGACAGCCCCCTGTCATCCCCGTCCTGCAAGAGGTACTGCGAGCCGCCCAGCTGCACACGCTACCACCCATGCTATCACACAGGCTACATGCTACTGCACAGGCTATCACACAGGCTACATGCTACTGCCCATGCTATCACACAGGCTACATGCTACTGCACATGCTATCACACAGGCTACATGCTACTGCAGAGGCTATCACACAGGCTACATGCTCCTGCAGAGGCTATCACATAGGCTACATGCTACTGCAGAGTCTATCAGACAGGCTACATGCTACTGCACATGCTATCACACAGGCTACATGCTACTGCACATGCTACTGCAG
>OMNR01092861.1:0-10624 GCA_900303205.1 Mora moro
TCTGCGTGTGTAACAGTAACCCCTTGACTTCCGTGCAGGGGGATCTAAAATGAACTGCATGTGAAATCCAATTCGTTTCGGCTACTAAATGTAAACCACGGTGGGAAATAAAGCACGCGCTCAACTTTGCTCCAAGTGAGCAGCGGCGGCGGCGGCGGCAGCTGCTGCGGGAGATCAAAGGCTCGGATGTTATAGCTATAACTAAACGTCATTACACGTCGGAAGTTGTGATTCGGAAAGAGGGGAACAACTCAAAAACAGGGACACTTGGGTGGGTAATCGATAGCTCTTGTAAGCAGGAGGAAAACGATCCATTACCTGAATCGTCTCGTGGTGACGGGAGCGGATACGGGAGTCTTTATCCTTGCAACTTTTTCTCCCCCCGTTGTCTCACAAACACACCGACACTTCTTTTCGAAACGCGACGTTTGACATTATATCGTGAACAAAAAACGTGGAATGTTGACGGCCCATTGGTCTTTCCCACCTCGTCTTTGATTTCGCGTACAAAAACGTTTCCAAAGTTTCCTATCGGAGAGCTAGGCGTGCGGCTACACACAGATGAACGGCAGGGTTTGAAAAGAGAAAGAAAAGGCACTGGTAGTGTTGCATCTAGCCCCGCCTACCCAACGTGGTATACATTATATTGGCCAATAAGCTGCAAGCTCTATGATTCCTCGTCCCTCGTAGAAAGAACAATCCCTGTGTAATTACTATGTATCTACATAGTCTACATTTGTATTCCCCAATTCGCATTATATTCTCCATTGTATCATCACAACAACAACAACAACAACAACAACAACAACAACAACAACAACCACCACCATATCTTAATGTACCCAGCGTGCACCCTAATCAATGAACAGCATTCGTCAGCAATCTATGAGTATAGACTTATTAACTAATAAGCACAAGGCTAACACATATTGGTTACACACATAGCCTATAGTCCCTCAAGAGACCATGGGTATACAACTTATACAACTATTTAAGAACTTCGACAATTAGATGTGATGAATATCTCAAAAAACGCATTATCATTGACCATGATAACTGAAAAATAAGACAGGTGCCACATTTGAGGCAATGGCTCAACATGCAAATTGCATGATTATTAATAACATAACTTATTATATTGAAACGATGTAGTCAATAGTTCTGAGACTGTTCCAGAATCCAATAAGCCGGTGACCAGTCCATCCAGAACAGTGGCTGTCTGCTTGCCCGGCACCCGACCGATCTTCAATGTCCTGCGGAGCCCTGGTTTCGTACGACCACCATTAACATCATGAACTTCACCACAGCTGGCTGGGTCCCTCTCTCTTTCTCTCTCGCTCTCTCTCGCTCTCTCTCGCTCTCTCTCGCTCTCTCTCGCTCTCTCACTCAACAACTGCTTTAGAAGATAAACTGTGGCGGCTGTTGTGAGAGAGTCAGGCGGTGTTGTGAAAAGAGAGGACTTGTTCAAATAAGTTCAAAAGCCTTTCTTATTATTTTCCATTGTCCATTACACGATGTTTACATTCAGGGCCTATGCTTCATAATCTGGTGCTCATAAGCACAATGTAATTCACATTCCCCAAAACCGTGGATGTCAATGTCCACTGAAGCCGTCCTATATAGCAGCTCATTTAAGCCAAATGCTTTCATACACACAGGCACAAGTGTGCCAAAAGGAGATTATGAATATAAGAAGATTAGTTTAATGAACTCACGATTGTAATCTAGGGTTAACAGACTTTAACAACACCCAATATTCTCTATCCACTCCATGGTTTCAAGAAGGCAGACGGTCCTGTGGCCAAATGCGCGCGCGCGCGCGTGTGAATGTGTGTGCGTGTGTGTGAATGTGTGTGCGTGTGTGTGAATGTGTGTGTGCGTGCGCGTGCGTGCGTGCGTGCGTGTGTGTGTGCGCGCCTTGTGTTAATTACCCTTCAGCAGGCTTGCTGCCAGACCCCCCACATTTTTGGCTCCCCCAAGCATTGCGTCGAATAATTGAGAGCGTGGCAGTTTGGAGGACAGCAACGGCTACTCCATTGTTTCCCGTACTGTAGTGTACACGTTCATTCACACACAGCAGGTGGTTTTCTCAGTGAGGTCACCCTGGGAACATGGAAGGAGGCTTGTCTGATGCTTCTCTACATGTCTGGGGCCAAACTCGTAACAGTGTGAACACTGTACGTTAAATGGGTTAATTCTGGTCCACCCAAATGTTGATTGCAGAGTGTTACAATACTGAAGTATTGATCACTATTCCGTTCCATGCCATCTGTATTGAGTGAGGACCTTACGTGCGGAGTTATTTAGAAGAGCACACCGCCACCATGTGGCATATAAATATAGCTATGGTTTGATGAGATGTCTTTGTCCAGATACGGACGTTCATTTGTGTCTTTATATGACGCATTTGGTTCAAGTATGTTTCGGCACTGGCAGTATACGGGTAATATCAGTTAGACCACTCGTATTATAAAAAAATATTGTAAATATAAGTATTGATAACTGAGTTTGACCAAGTTGACAGAAACAACTACTAAAAAGAACTACACTTCCCATACAAACATGTGTTATTACGGAAATACGTAGTGGCATTTCCGGCGCTTTCAAGGGCACCGGACGTTAGCGGACTCCACGGTGTGTTACTAGCCGGTTGCAACACACGTGCATTTAGAAAGAAAACCTGCGTTTGTTCGACACCGTCAAGAAATGGACGGGTTCGGCCAGGACTTCTCAGCGGGTGGAGCAGGAGGGGGAAAAATGGACACCGGGACCATTATGGAGCAAGTGAAGGTCCAGATTGCGGTAGCTAACGCTCAGGAGCTACTGCAGGTAAAGTGGACGACACACTCCTCTATCAAATGAATAACCTCAACTCTAACGTATGTGTTGTTGTTGTGAACGTTATGTTACGGGACGTTTTCGTTGTAATTGCATTTCGTTTGATAAGACGACCCTTCTGGTTGCAGCGTAGCGCCGTGTATCAATGGTACATTACGTACACTAATTGAGACCTTCACTTGACGTTGCAGAGAATGACAGACAAATGCTTCAAGAAGTGTGTCGGGAAACCCGGAAGCTCCCTGGACAACTCCGAACAGGTATGTTGTTCCCCAAGATAGAAGTATCCAATCCAGTGATTTTACCTAACCTCTCACTCACTGTAACCATTTTGGACTGTTAGTCTAGTAGTGTCATGTTTTCCCTTGCTGTATGTTTCATGAATGCACTTTTACAATTGGACGTTTTTGTCTTTTCAGAAATGTGTTGCGATGTGTATGGACCGGTATATGGATGCCTGGAATACGGTGTCACGTGCCTACAACTCCCGGTTGCAGAGGGAAAGATCACGTATTTGAACTACCTCTTCACCCAAGCCGCCTCCCAGTAACCGCCCTTGACCTCCATCCATGACCTCGACCGGCACCAACTAGAGCGTGGTGCCCTGGCTGAGGCTTCGATCGGTGCACCGTGTGTATTGGCTGAAGCATACCACCAGCCTCTGAGATAATACCTCGCAGGCAGGCTATGGACGCCTGGTTAGTCTAGCCTTCGCGCTGTTGCGGTGGGCTGGGTTTCATTTTATTCTGTGGACTGCAAAAAGTATGACTATTGTTTAATTGAGTTTTGTTGTGAAAAATCGTCCTGGTGATTAACTATGATCTGTAATCATTGGCAAAAATTGGCCAGTCACAAAATTGTCTGTTGTGCCATTATGTTTATGCTGCAATATTTACATTTATACTTGTGTTTACTAAAAATTATGGCCCCATCAAAAACATATGATCCCCCCAAGCTACTCTCAAGCCACCACCAGACTAAATGCCCCTTTTGTTCCAGAACCTGTACAGCTGATACACTTTAACATAAAACCAGCTGTTCAACAGGTGCCCTGTCCTCATATCCTATACAGACCTTTTAAACAGCATCAGCATGATGGTCACTCATTTTATGTGTATGTGCGCACACATGGATGTCAAAGGCACATTACTGTGCAGTGCAGCCAATCATTATGGTGTTGTTAGCAGGTTTCCGGTTGAATCATATTTAATAAATGTGATGCAGTCAGAAGTCTCCAAAGAGTTCTATACTATAGTACACCTTGGGGAACAAAACTGTTTTGTCTGACCTGCTGTCACTGTATCTGCTGCCCTGCACAGTAGTGGGCTTGTTTCAGTCAGGATTGCCTCGGTGCAGCAGGTGCAGACGGGTATTGAACGTGTGCACTGTGGGTCAGATGTGTGGGAACACAAAACCTCCACCTTTGTAGGGGGGTTTTCCCCCCACCATGATAAATATAAATAAACCATACATTCTGTTAAGGAAATGTATTCCTCGGGTGTTGCTTGTTTTAAAGGCATTGTAATGATGGATAGTGTTAAAAATGTAAAAAGAAAAATATCAGGCTAAATGTCCGGTAAAACTGTTTCATCTTAATCGTGATTATTAACATGAATGCAAAAAAAAGACAAGAGTGAATAAACCACATATATTTCCATGCCCCCCCCCAGACACACACACACACGCACACACACACACACAAACACAGAATTGGCATAGCTTGATGTGTAAGTCAGGACAATAAATAACTGCAAAATAAATACACAAACAATGTGCATGTGCAAGTTAAGTGTCCATAGACCACAGTTGAGGATGTTTTTTTTTCCAGGGAATCTCATTGGAGCTCCAGTTCATTTCTGAGAAAGTGGTTACTGGCCAAATGATTACACAGTAACAGAATCAGCACCCTTGAACCAGTAGACTACCCCCGGTCAGTATTCTGGAGACACGAGCCCATTCAGAATAATGGAAACCTGCCCGTTTGCAATCACAGACTTGAGTTGACATCGGCGTATGGCGGCGTTGTACTTGCAGGAAGAAACACTTCTCTCGTACAGCGCAACACACTGGAGACGATATGACGTTGAATTCCACCATCTCCTGTGAAATAATAACCGGTCCGTTTTTGGGGATCAACTGCATTTTTTTCTCTCCCCCGGTTTTCTTTCTTGCTTCAGAAAGACAGGTATGTAGAGATCCACTCCCTGATGGACGTCACGCGCGTGTAGACTCCTGGGTAGCCTACGCGGCCACATCCGTGTCCCCAGCTGGTTATACCGGCGACGAACCAATGGCCAGAAGCGTGGCGGCAAGTGAAAGGACCACCGGAATCCCCCTGTGAGGTCAAGAGAGAGGGAGGGAGAGGACAAACAAAGTAAGTGGCTAACCTAAGGGAAATCCTAGATGCAATTGTAAGCGAACTTCATTTTTCTTTCTTCACAGAAACAACCTATATGACTGTTTTGTACGTTTTTGACATTTGAGCAGATGCTTTTATCCATTTCTTTTGATACAAGTAATGAGCAGTTAGGGGTTATGTATCTTGCTCAAGGATGCCTACAGGTTCTACAGACTGTGGCCATTGAGGTTCGAACCCGGGGACTTTGTTCTCGACCACATGTATATCTATGCAATGGCAAGTTACTACTATAACATTTCTGAGCAGGAAAAGCAGAGGGCGAGTGAGAGTGTGTGTGTAGGAGAGAGAGAGAGAGAGAGAGACTACTGCAAAATGTCACACGGATTGCAGGGGAGATGCCAGGTGCTTTGACCGAGACAGGAATGCTTGTGGTTTAACTTACATAAGAAGATTACAAAGAGGAAGAGGGTGAGAAAGGGAGCTCTGTAGTTTGAGGAAGAAAAGAACTCCCCCTCTTCTGTCAGATAAGCATCTCTGTTAAGTGCAACAGTGTTCTCAAAATAACATTGCCTGTAATTACTGAGCTCTAATTATTTATTCATTTTAACGCAACTGCTAGCTATTCGTATGCTCATTTTTTATCTAGTTAATGTCTTCATCTAATAGTCTTGAAACAGCTTTAAACCCATGCTTCACCACTCTCAAGAAGAAAAAAAACTCTTAATCATCCACTTTGGAAAGTGTACTCTGAACCTCTCAGCCCTAACATAATCTGCCTCCATAATCTCACCATATTGGGACTGGTGCACAATCGCACCACTTAGATGCATTTGATGCCCAGTTGGTCTCCAGACTGTGAAGAAGGGTTATTTTATCTTACCAGACAGGTGTCCCTGCCTCCCTCCATAAAGCCAGCACACATCATGCTCGGAGTCAACCCACTGCCGTAGGACTGGGCGCAGTCTGCTCGATCAATAATGTTCACGGCAGCTTTCTGCAGCAGGTTGGTCAATGAACCTGCAGAAATAAAGGGGTGGGGGGGAGATTTGGAATATACTCTTATTTCTTGGTTTAAAAAAACCTCCTTCAACAATCTGCAGATGTTTGACGCCTAAATGCGCTCGTTAATGGTTTCCCTGAGCCATATGATTGCAAGTCTGTTTGTGGTTATTACAGAGTAAGCTAGTTACGACACACACGTCCTCAGACTGTACCGCGCATCTCAGAACCACCGGCGACATCAGTATGACCTCTTCTTACCTCCTTCCCTCATGGACCCCCACCCGGCGACAAAGCACTCTGCGTTCTTCAGGAAGTGGTGGACCGGCGAGGGGAGACAGACGGACTGGATGGTGTAGGACCTGGAGGCCGGCACGGACAGCTCCAGCAGAGCCACGTCGTGGTTCATGTTGCTGCTGTTGAAGGCCGGGTGAAGGATGATCCTCTGGATGGGGATGACCAGGGCTCCCACGCCTGAACGCAGCACTGAACCCAGGCTGACGGCCCAGTTGGTTGGGCTGGGGTCACTTTCCACATTGGTATATGAGAAATTAAGTTAATATGCAGATTTGGTAGAAAGCACGCATGCTTCCAGTAATAATAATGTAATATATTTATTGTATTTATGCTTTTGTGTTCTTGTGTGGTTTGTAGTTCAGTGATTTTCCAATGAAGCCGTACCTTCTGAAGCAGTGGGCTGCGGTGAGTAACCATTTGCTGTGTATTAATGTAGCACCACAGCGGTGAAGCCTCTGGTACTGGAGACTGCCAATCCAAGGCCACTCCCCCCTACGGGCTGTAACTCCTCCCACAATCCTCTGGGAGCCTATCGCAGGGCGCATACCGCAGTCTAATACAAGCAGAAAAGTATAATTCAGAATTGGGTTCTCTTGCCATCCCCAGGGAATAGTTTCAATCATTTTGGTTGCAACACTTTCCAACAAGGAGAAAAGATAAACAACAAACCTACAATATGAATAAGAAACAGATTACTCCAGCATTGGTTTATTTGGTTCCATGATTTTTTTTGTAACCTACCACAGTTTCTTTCATCCCTTTGGTTGGGGCAGTCTGAGACTCCATCACACTCCGGGTTGACCTTGCTGATGCAAGAGTTGGCACTGCACCGAAAGTTCCCGCTGCAGTTTAAGGCTGGCAGACACAATGGATAGTGAAGCACTACTACGTATCAGGCCATAAGATACATTGGTTTATACCGTTCCCTCAGATAAGAAATGGATCTGGATTTTTTATTCCTTCCCCCGTTTCCAATGGCTTGTTTGCCATGTTGCACAGTTGCATAAATAGTGTTTAGGAGTGGTGCAATTCTTCTAGATTTACAATCTGTCTGAATCAATGGTTTAGTTGATGAATTGTGGATGTTACCAGGGGTGTGTGGCGGGTCTACAACATCCACAGCTATGGGCGTGGCCTCTGGTTGTGGTGGATGGTTCAAGTTCTCCTGTTGTGGCAGTGAGACGGGCACCGTGTGACTGAGGAGAGGATGCAGATGGGTCACGTTGTGTTCTGCGTAGCTGAGGATCCAGTTGCGGAGCCTGGTGACACGGGAGTAGACCCCTGGCCTGTTGATCTGGGCACAGCCCACCCCCCAGCTCACCACCCCGGCTAGGAAGAACCTCCCGGGAGCTTCTTCACACACCAGGGGCCCTCCAGAGTCCCCCTTGGAAGAGCAAAGACAGGATGGTTCAGATTCACCAAGTGGTCACCAACATTTGCCCGTTAAAAGTGGAGCAGAAAGAGCTTTGATGCACTCTAGTGGCTACTTCCTCTGTTCACGATCCCCACAACTCACGTTTCCATGTTGTGAAATCTAATGAGTGGGTGTGGCAATGACCAGGTAAAGATATCCCTCCCCTAGGCACTATCTTGTTCCACCTTTCACCAGAAGTGACATACTGGCCGCAAAATGTATGAGGTATACATTGAGGCAAGGAAAAGGGAGAATGATGTATGATGGTGTATTCATCAAAAGCACCATGTGACGAATATGTTGTTTGTTTGGCCGAACAAGCTGATATCTCATGGACAATGGGCTATAATGAGTAACTGTGTCCTCACACTCTTTGTGTGAAGAAAGAAACATGTATCCAGTGAACCTCTCATTCACGTTTTATTCACCAGCACTAACCTGACAAGAGTCCACCCTGCCCTGCAGGAATCCAGCACACATCATGTTGTCGGTGACGGCTCCTCTGTAGACAGCGGACTTGTTGCACACCTTGGAGTCAATGACTTTTACGACTGCCTTCTGCAATGCAGAAGGGACCTCAGCTGAAATAAGAGAGAACACATTCATACATTTCAACATGCTACAATACAAGAACAATGATAATAATCATAACAAGTGTTTTTATAGTGAGCGAGATAAATACAATCATAATTTTAAAAAAAGATACATATGTTTTATAATAATTGACAATCATACAAGATTTTTTGTTGTTGTATTTTTTGTTCACTTTTTTTGTCTGTTACAAGTCCTATTCATGTGTGTGTGTGTGCGTGTGTGCATATTCCACCATGGACGGACTCACTGTTGAACTGGGTCAGCGCTCCCCAGCCAGACACCAAGCAGTTCTGGCCGGCGGTGAAGGCGTGGGAGGGGGCCGGCAGGCACACCGGCTGGATGTACGGGCTGAAGGTCAGCGGGGTCTCCAGCTCCAGCACGGTCACGTCATTGTCTGTGGTCTGGGGGTTGTAGTCGGGGGACACCACCAGGGACTTGATGTTAACGGTCCTGGACTCAGACTCCTCTCCACTCACCAGGCTGGCCCCCACTAGCGCAGTCCACTCCCTGGGGTCGTTGTCCCTGCGACCGGAGCGGATGAGATATTGTATGATGTTGGGATTGAGCGAGACGCTTAACCCCGACCTGTTCCCTACTGACACATATCTACAATCATTCACTGTCAGTCCCTTAAGACAAAAGCGTCTGCTAAATGACCAGCTCTGGGCACAGACCTCTCAAAGCAGTGCGCCGCGCTGACCAGCCAGCGTTCATTGATGATGGAGGCTCCACACGTGTGGCGTCCCTGGAGCCTCAGGCTGACCTGCCAGGGCAGCTCCCCCGGTCGGGCGTCCATGCCGCCCACCACACGACTCCCCATGGCAGGGCGCGTACCGCAGGCTGGGGCCCAGAGAGGAGCACAGAGACCAAAATGGTAAAATGAACCAACATTCCTTTGGCGGTGGGAGGAAGCACTTGAACAGGACAGTCCTCCATTGTCCATTGCAGTGTTGTGTATTTATTAATCTGTGCTAAAGTGCTTTTCGTGGCCGTTTAATAATGCCTGGTTGTTCCACAGAGCGTTTTAGGAAATAATTTGTGCCTTCGGCTGTTAAAATTGCCCACGCATTCTTGTAGGCTCTGGTAGCCCTGGTGTGTTATGCTAACCCTTTCTTCCTGTTTTAACAAATGTTTTATCACAGTGTTTTAACTTTTATATGTTGTACTGAGCAATGATGTTTAAATTAATGTAGTGTACACGTCTCTGTGAGGTTGTTTGATTATGGGCATAGGTGACCAACCCAGTTCCCCCTTTGGGGATAAATATCTAATGAATATAAATTACATCTGCAAGTGAGACAAAATTGAGGCAGACAAATCAAAATTATTGTTTTTGCTGTTTCCATAGCTACGTACAACACCGAGCTTCATCAGATCCGTCGGCACAGTCGGAGACGAAGTCACACTCTGGGTTGAATTTAGTGACACACTCCCCGCTGTCACAGGTGAAGGTGTTGTCGGGACACCTGGCTGCAGGGACACAGCCGTGGGACAGAGAAGGTAAGGTAAGATGTAGTAGTAACATGTTAGCATTTGGGCAAATCATTGGGTAGAATTGTTTGTTTTAAGTGAATAAGGAGTACAGGGGAATTGTTTTGTTTGTATTAGACTAGATGAATACAGAGTCACTGATTAGTTTCAGGTTTGCTGTGTATACATTAAGAAGCAGCCATTCAAAACACATAAATGTGATGGGCAGGCAGGCAGACAGACAGATTTCAATATTTTGAAAGGGGTAAAGAATGTTAAGTACACACTAAGTACACTTTGTGAATAACTCATTCTCACCAATCATCTCATTTCCAATGAAGTAGAAGGACTTCCCACTGGTCCCTTGACAACAGAAAAAGACAAATGTTTAATTTAATCGTGGCCTTGATCACACTGTTCCAAGACAGCTTCAAGCTGGGAACCATCTACTGCGACCACCGTACCCAGCAAGAGGATGGCACTGATCTGGCCAAACAGAGGCACCTCCATGGGTCTTCCATGCAGTGCTGCACTAAGCCCAGCCCTCAGCAAGTCCTGGACAAAGTTATCAGAATACTGCCAAGCCTTGGAAACCCTGAACACCAGGCGAAATGTTGCCATCACATCCTCTTTGATGTTACTGGAACGACAAG
>OMNR01092864.1:0-11098 GCA_900303205.1 Mora moro
TAAGGAAGAGGGCAGGCCTGTCTATCTTCTAGATAGACAGATAGAGAGAGAGAGAGAGAGAGAGAGAGAGAGAGAGAGAGAGATGGATAGAGAGTGAGGGAGAGAGAGGGAGAGAGAGAGAGAGGGATAGAGAGGGAGAGAGAGAGAGAGAGAGAGAGAGAGAGAGAGAGAGAGAGAGAGAGAGAGATGGAGAGAGAGTGAGAGAGAGAGTGAGGGAGAGAGAGGGAGAGAGAGAGATGGATAGAGAGGGAGAGAGATGGATAGAGAGGGAGAGAGAGATGGATAGAGGGAGAGAGAGAGAGATGGAGAGAGAGAGAGAGAGAGAGAGATGGATAGAGAGGGAAAGAGAGAGAGAGGTGGATAGAGAGGGAGATCGAGATGGATAGAGAGGGAGGGGGAGAGAGAGAGATGGATAGAGAGAGAGAGGGGAAGAAAGAGATAGATATAGCGAGGGAGAAAGACAGACAGACAGACAGACAGACAGACAGACAGAGATGGATGGATTTATGGACAGATAGATAGTCAGACAGACAGGTCGATCGACGGAGAGAGAGCAAAGAGAGTGAGAGATCGATAGCTATAGATAGATAAAGAGAGATAGATAAATAGATACAGAGAAAGGGAGCAACAGAGAGAGGATGAGAGAGAGAGAGAGAGAGAGAGACATAGATAAGTGGGGTACGTATAAGGGATAGACCCGCGAGATCCCAGCGACGTGAACTACATTCTGAGGCCCGAGAACCCACAGAGTTGTGATTAAAATAAATGGGGCCTCATAAATTTTGCCTCTGCCGAGCATGTTGTTTTTTTAATGAAATTTTATGAGGCTCTCAGCGCAGCCAGCCTGCGAGAGGGGAGAGGGGATGGAGAGGGGAGGAGAGGGGATGGAGGGGGGAGGACAATATCACATACATCTCAGTGGGTACAAGGAGACGGTGCGCATATTAATAAACGCGACACATCTGCGGCAGTCTGATAGACACGTCCCAACGGCTAGCAACACATTCTGTATATGTGTCTGCACACACATTCTGTGTGTGTGTGTGTGTGTGTGTGTGTGTGTGTGTGACACCGACCGACTCATAATCATTAGGGGGACGTGTGACATCATCTCATTGAGACGTGCGCTGACTATCGGGTGTGCTCTTCTGGGCACAATAGCCGATTTCTGCTCCCAGAGGTTTACTGCACAAATCCACTTCCTCATGCCCGATACGATTTGGTTCGTTGTTGCATTGTTGTTGTTTTTTAACGCAGCAGCAATATAGACAGAATGGGTTTTCAAAATACAAATACAAACGGTTTAACGGGCAAAAAGGAACTGTGGAGAGGAAAGAGTAGGCCGCCGAAGCTGCAAACCGCGCTCTGACACCTAACTTATCTGGTTGCTGGTAGGAGCGGCACAGGAAATGGCAGCCTGTTGTGCTCCATGACAGCCTGACACCCTGACACTTCACACCTTGAGCGCAGGCCACACGTCTCTGCATGCAGCCAATCCAGGATATATGATTGAACGATCGAATGCCGCGTTACGCTCAGCGGAACGGTGACTTGAAATTCAAATACATGTCATTACTAATGAGCAGGTCGGGGGGGTTCGAAACCAGGACCTTACGTTTGGGAACACCCTAACCGCCAAGACAATCGTGCCTGATAATAGACAAAGAGATAGATAAAGTAAAGACTAAAGACTGACCATGGATCAAGGTTATCGAACTGTTCCTCTTTCCCCAGAGAACCGGCTGATCTTGGACGCCTTCGCCCAGCAGTGTAGCCGAGTCCTCAGCCTCCTGAACAACGGACGACTGTTGGAGCCCTCCTCCTCCACCTCCACCTCCACCTCCTCCTCCTCCTCCTCCTCCCTCCCCTCCACCATCAAGCAGGAGGATGGGCCGGGGAACCCCCACCACGACTCCTCCCTGGGGAGGGGGCCCACGCCCCAGGAGGAGAGCACCTCCACCACCGACCCCGAGGAGGAGGCCCGGCGCAGCCAGTGGAACCAACAGCAGACGTCCGCCTTCCTGCGCATCTTCACCGACTCCCTCCAGAACTACCTGCTCTCCGGGCCCAAGGCGCAGAAGAGCCAGGGCCTCGTGGGCCAGCAGGGGGGCCCGGAGGAAGAGCAGTGCGCTGCGGCGGAGCCCGGATCCGGGGTGTCTCCGCAGGGACACGCCCTGGGAGGCTGGACCTCCCCGGCTCCGTCCGAGTCGTACGGCCATCCTTCGTCCACGCTGCCCGAGGAGGAAGAGGAGGAGGAGGAGAGGTGCTGTCCGCGCTGCCTGGAGTTAGAGCAGGAGGTACTCTCTCTCCAGCAGGAGAACGAAGAGCTGCGGAATAAGCTAGAAAATATACCAGGTGCGTTGGTGTTGGTCAATGCAGTTATTTTGATCGGAGACAATACAATTGAAGTCCAAATTATACTGTTGCTTAAACAGGTAGAAATAGGTTTGACTTCCTTTAATGGTGTAGGTGTACGTACATTTTTCACAGAATGGCAGTTTAGGTGTTTGGGTTCCTACAATACTACCATACAAAACCCTTCTTGGATGCATGCCGATTTGTTTTTATAGGAGAAGCACACTATTTCTGTACTAATATTTGTTCCACCTCATTAGGAATTTCTCGGCTCTTGCATGAATGCAATTTCGAAATGGAGATACAAAAAGTCAGCAACTGGTCACGTTGCATTTATTTTCACCATTTCAAGCAACAGGGCTTTTATTGTCTAAATCTTTAAGAAGGAGAGTGGAAATTTCTAGTCTAAAAAATCTCTTTGTATGCTTTTTTAAATTTTACATTTATGTGATGTTTCTTTCTTTCACTCAAAAATCATGGCAACCCTGAGAATCATCTCTGGGGTGCCAGGGTTAAGTCAGTGTCAAAGAGATTCCCGCTAAACACATCCTGACTTTGATTAGGCGAGAGAGGAGGCGAGAGGAGGTTATAGGGGGGTAATATTAGACTGCTCCGTCAAGGGCCCTTGGAGGAGAATTAGGTTCAGGAACTAGAGAGGGGATAAACAGAGGTCACATAGAGGTGAACTATAGTTAGTAGCTACGTGAGGCACGACGGTTCAAGTCAAGTTGAAGTCTCAAAGGGCTTCACAGGCCCACATTCAGATCAATTAGCAGGGAACTCCTAAACCTAAAGCTCAAAAGAGCCGGTGGTGAAAGGCGGGGAACTCTGGGAATGAACCTATTTCGTACTGTCTATGCTGGAGAAGATAATTACACTTTAATAACTAAAGGGGAATTGTCAGAAGAAAATTGGGCCGGTACGTGATACCTGGCTGCCAGCAGATACCGATTGGATAGTCAAATAATGTAGATTGATAGTATGTGTACCTCAGACCTTGTTTTCGAGTTCCTTCTCCCCCTTCCATCACTGTACATTGGTTAATAGCACACTAACAGTAGGCAAGTGGAGAGCTGACCCACCACACTAGCGTGCAATCTAAGCTAGGCTAGCTAGCATCAGCGTGCCCCCTGACCCCTCTACTCTTTTTAAAGCATTCCTATGGGGACATTTGCAGATTCAGCAAAAAAAACATATTTACATTCATAACAGTTGGACATTTCCAAAATCTGAATGTAAGCAAAATGGAAGTCAAGTCAGAAAAAAAAAAAAAATCCTAGAATGAATAATAACCTACAGTGAAACTGCTTATTTTGATACAGCTCCATGTCAGAATGTTCTGGACTACTTCCGGTCTGTGCTGCAGTTCCACAACCAGCTGGTTCAGCCCATTCCAGAGGAGCCGCTCACAGAGGTGACCTTCGAGTGACCTTCTGACCTAGCAGACTCAGACTCGGACTAATGCATTACCTACTTCTAGCGAGCTTCTCCGATTTCATACCATTTGGTATTGGACTGTGAACATTGATTTGGATACTTTACTATGTGTGTGTGTGTGTTAAGTTAAACATTATAGGAGGTAAATATAAATAGGATATGTGGGAAATATAAATGTGATACATTGTCTTATGGTAATCAATGCATCAGGATCGAAATGTGAATTTAAAGACGACTGCCTATTCCTACAGGAAGAAGAACGGCAAACGGTCTTTGAGGTTTGTGTTTTGTTTTTATTTCAAACTGCTTTTAATGGCCTGGCCCACATATTATTCCAGTTTCCATTTTTGGGTGAAATTCAGAATTGTTATTTACAGTTGACATATAGAATACATACTTTATTTTGTCTGAATAGGACACAACTGTAACGTTTGCCAATTCTGCAATATAACATATAACACAATAACATTTAATTTTGAGTAAATATGCATAGACATCAACATTTTCAGTTGTTTCATGTACATACAATATAATTGTATTGGACAACACAAGAACACAATATATTGATGGTTTTCTTTAACAAACAAAATAACTTAAAGGCAGTGACAAATCATTTTTTAAACTTTAAGCTGACTTCCGTGGCTGAAACCCAACTGAGGATTGACTCTTTTTGTCTCCTTCCTCCTTCCTTCCTCTTCAGGGCAGCAAGCAGCTCCTGGGGAACTACCCTCTGTTCATCACTAACAAGCAGTGGGACGAAGCCGTCAACTCCTCCAAGAAAGATGGCCGCCGGCTCCTGCGCTACCTGATCCGCTTCGTCTTCACCACCGACGAGCTCAAGTACTCGTGCGGCCTGGGCAAGCGGAAGCGCTCCGTCCACTCGGGAGAGCCTGGCCTGGAGCGCCGGCCCCTCAACCCTGTCAAAGTCAGCTGTCTCAGAGGTGAGGAGGATGATGATGATGATGATGATGATGATGATGAAGATGAGGATGAGGAGGATGATGATGATGAAGGTGAGGATGATGATGATGATGACGACGATGATGAGGGTGAGGATGATGACGATGGTGATGATGAAGGTGAGGATGATGATGACGACGATGATGGTGATGATGAAGGTAAGGATGATGATGAAGTGGAGGATGATAATGATGATGATGGTGATGATGAAGGTGAGGATGAGGATGATGCAGGTTAGGATGATGACAACGATGATGGTGATGATGATGAGGTTGGTGATGATGAGATTCAGAAGAGATCAGAGATTTCCCATCTGGGATCAATAAAGTACTATCTAATGTTGTCTTAGATGCTAAATAATGGTGTATAATAAGCATAATTGGGTGGTGATGGGATTGGAAAGGTTAGGGTGTTTAGCCTTCACCCTGCAGATGACCTCTGTGTGATCTGTTCTGATCCAGGGGTTATTTGCGCCTTTGCATTCTTTCATTCATTAAATAATAATATTACATTTGATTTGTGTAGCACATTTCTAGGCACTCAAAGACACTTTACATGGATAAAAGTCCAAATATCTTAAACATTCATACAAAAAAATGAATTTCAATGAATATAAAAGTCCCAGTGAAACATGAATATAAAGTAGCAGAATAACAGAGAGGGAGAGTTAAATATTAAAAGCAATTTAAAGAAAGGTGCGCTTTGACCGATGTCTTAAAGTGAAGTCCCGAATATGTTCATTATATAATAAATTCCAAATTTTCTTTACATCCACTGATGTATTCATTCATTGATTTATGCTTCAGGAATTAAAAATTGCCGCCACCTTGATTTCACTCGCCTGCCCCCACCCTTCCTTCCTTCCTTCCTTCCTTCCTTCCTTCCTTCCTTCCTTCCTTCCTCCATCAGAGTTCATCCGGATGCACTGTGCCTCCAACCCCGACTGGTGGATGCCGTCGGAGGAGCAGATCAACAAGGTGTTCAGCGACGCGGTGGGGCACGCCCGCCAGGGCCGCGCCGTGGCCAGCTTCCTGGGGGGCAGTAGCAGCGGGGGCAGCAACAGCAGCACCAGCAGCCTGTACATGGAGGGCTACGACGCGCACCTGTCCCAACCGGACGAACTCTACCTGAAGGGCTGCCACAACGGGGGCCAGGCCGATTAAAGGCCCGGGTTATACTCCTGAGTCGAATCGTACGCCGAGGCGGTGGGTGGTGTGGCGGTGGGTGGTGTGGCCGTGGGTGTCTGAAGCCTAGTTTATAGTCGCCTTGGCAGAACTGCGCGAGCCGGCGTTAGCCAAAAAGGACCTAATCGCGGGCCTCGCTCGCGGTTCATCTGACGATTTGTCACGCTAACAAACTTCCATCCACATCGTTACGGCAAATCGCTGACTATAAGGACTATAATCCTACAGTCAGCGACTACAGCGACTATGATCCCGTGCACTTCACCAACGGAGTCTCGCGGCGACTACAAATTCCACTTAACGTCCACTTAATGGCCGAAAAGGATTTTGCGGGCATGAATTCGGTGACATCGGGTGATTTTTTATCAATACGTGAGCATGCAAGTTTTATCAATCTAACTAGATAGTTTTATCTATCTAACTAGATCCACATTGCTCTCACTGTTAGCAGAAATCAACCAGGAAAACATGTCACAGTCCTTGCAACCTATTTGGAGAGGATAAGCTACCGGGGGCGCGGATGACCTAGAGACCCATCACCACCACCACCACCACCACCACCACCACCACCACCACCACCCTCGTCGGCTGTTCAACACAGGAGTACGAGGCAGCCTTTAGGGGGAACCACTGGAGTACACTTTTTAACGTGAGACCGTATTCTTCTATAATAATAATAATAATGACCGTTATCTGTCACTTTACAAGGGGGGGAGGGGGGTGAAGTTGAAGCATTCCAGAGAGAGACTTGGGCCGTAGATATCTACTGTCACCGTTACAATCTCTTCAGACGTGTCCCTCTTTAGCGCAGTTTTGTACGTGTCTTTTTTTACATTATTTTGTTACAAGGGAGCTTTGGATTTTTACGTGAGTGTATTGTATTGTCTTCCACGTGCAATTCTTTCACGAGCAGTCATATCAGTATTCGGTAAAGGTAAAACTTGACCAAAACAGACGAGTTTTACGAGACTGTTTGATCGCTTTGTTTTTTTGAGCATTTTAAAACTGTACCTTCAGAACATTACAGTTCATAAGTCGTTCATGGGAGTTAAGTTGTTCGAGCCAGAAGCCGTTTGTAAGTGTTTCTGAAGCTAAACACTCACGGTAGACCTACAGTGCACTCAAATGGAATGTATTTATTATCTCTGTGCGTGAACCTAGATGGCTTTTGTCGAGCCATGACCTCCCCGTGTCCTCCTCAGCTTTAGTGCCTGCGAGAACTGAAAAAAGCGAGACACGGCGTGTTTTACTACCACCTACAGTACATGTAAAACATAAAACACGGCGTGTGTGATTTTGTTTACTTGTAAATGAACAAACAGCGACACCTGAAGGGGTTTCAGAAAAGTGCATTCCTCTTGAATCATTCCAGTAGTAGTGGAGAACTGATTTTCCTAAATCACTGATACCGGGCCACCTACCATTACATGATATAGACTTGATATAGACGAACAAAAGCATTGTTTTATATACTGTATGTCTTATAATAGTTACTGTATCAGACATGTGATGGAGCTCTTTTTCATTGATTGAAGTCTGGAAAATCAGAAGTGGCAGTAATACATAACATTGTATTTCAGGTCCTTAGTTGGATATTTCATTTTATCCGTGTTTTTTTTTGGCTGCCATGGATGACATTTGTTCTATTCTGTAATGTATTTACAAACAACTGCAGTTTACATGTTGCTTTGTTTTCATCACTGTGTGTAACCAAACCGAGCTTTTGTTCGTGTTCTTCTCTTGGGATCTGACAGACCTTTAGACTAGTGGGACAGATTATTGAGAACGTATGTGCACTCATGGGCAGTTTGGTTGTAGCGTACTAGCATGCTAGTACAAGTATTTGGGACTTCCAGATTGTAAATGATGAATGATATGTGATATCGGAAGAATTTCAGCTTAAGAAATGTACTGTTCTGGAAACATGCATTACGTACCACCACCACGCAGACACCTTTCAGCCCTCTGGTTTGTTTTAGAATTGCTTGGAAAAAGCAAACAAACAAACAAACAAACAACAACACCATGGGCCATTTAGCAACAAGATGGTATCTAATCTTGTTTTTTTTACACCCAAATTTGTCCAATGTATGACTTTGTCCGATTTAGTACTATACGTGCGATGTACATGGGAAAAAAATATGCCGGTACCGTGTAAACGTTATATATATAAAGTATATTCTTGTGTACAGTGTCGCTGTATACTACTGAATGAAGTACAAAAGTGCCACGGAACTTTTGCCGATTAGTTTCTGTAATCATATACTGTTCTGAATGTGAGCATTTATACGTGCTATCTTTTATCCTCCAAAGTTGCTGTGTCAACACTGTGAAATGTCAAGTTGTTTTTTTTACGAAACAATTTAAATAAGACTTTGATTTTTATTTATTATGAAATAAAAAATGTAACATCTATCCAAATTCATATGTAGGCTACACTGGTTTTATGTGACATGGGACAATCAGAAATAACTACATCGGCTACCTCATTAAAATAGCTAAATTAGTGTTGAGAATTGGGTCCAGGGATTTGCCATTTTCTGTCCACCTCTTTTGCAAGATTTCTACAATTAATTTGATCACAGACAACGGTTGAGCTCCAAACCTTATGGAAAAACAGTTAAGAGGTTTTAGAGGTTCTGCAAAATGTATCTAATGAATCAAGAACAAACTGGCCTCCACCTCTAGTTATAGTAAACAAGCTTTCTTTCCCATGCAGTTTCAGAATTGCAGTGATTGCAAAACGAGGTGTGATAGGCCTCTATCTCATACATTTACTCATATAGTCTGGTGAATTACAAGCTTTTTGTCTGCCAAAAAGGAGGGCCAAGGGAATTCGATTGGCTCCACATGGAAGCGGTGGAGTGTGCAATCAATGCACAGCATGGTGTCAAATTTTATCAGGGCAATGTTGCCGGGTTGTTGAGCCCATGGATGTATGGTTGAGTCGCTATCGCTTTCTCATCATGCGGTGTTATTGTTGGCCACCGGATGGCGCTAGAGTAGCAAGCAGTAGCGGCCACAGGGCTGATGCAGCAATTGCCTGTGGGCGCCGTCCCAAAATGTACGTTGACATGTGAACTAACATACCATGTAAACAAACAATAATCATTCTGAGCATACATTGTATTGTAAATGTCCGTATTACTTTCAACTGACGTATTGCTTTGTATTGATTATAGTCTATTCCGAATATTGTATCTTCTTTTTCACAGACAGTTTGGCTTTTGGCTTGGAGACGATTGGCTTTTTGGGCTTTAAGGTTACCTTGGGCGCTTTAGTTGAGGTATACTACATATCTATAGGCTATATCTAATTACAGATCTATAGGGTAAATTAAGCCTATAACTAAAACCTGGTAAAATGTCATGATTTATGTAGGCCTACGGTAAGATAAGAGAATAGCATTGCCTAATATAGATGGTTGTGAGACAAACATAAAGGCATTGCTAGTATCTGAAATAGTTCACATCATGGAGGGATGAGTTTGACAATAAAGGGTCCGCCCATTGACTGTAACCGCCCCAGTGATGCCAGTTGCCCGTGAGTTACCGCAGTCTGCATCCTATGTCAAATGGGGACAACATGGCCCCAAATGCGTCTGCCGGGATAAAGGTCCACGCGTAGCCGTGCCGTGGCGTGCGTCGGACGCCACTTTTTCGGATAACGGTCTCTGGTGACGGTTTCCCGTGTGGTTCGCTTGCTCTGCTCGCTCTGCGGCATCCATTGTACTGTATGCGGGACTTATTTCTGCAAGGGGCGGGCCGGGCCGTGCGCTAAATTAGTTTTTAGGAGTGCATGTAAACTGCGCACAGGGCGGTGGATGTGCCGGCCGTGACTTCTGGTCGCCTGACGTCGTCCAACGCGTCCGACAGCGGGACGTTTATTACATTTAAGGAATGGCATGTGACTACTTAGACCGCACGCAGGCCGGCCTTCGCTTCTGCTGCGATTGACGTCGCAAAAACTCATCCCAAAATCGTGAGCTTCGTGTACACTTTGGGACGGACATTCTGCGCAGGACCCCACGTTGTCTGCAAGGGGACGGCAGGCAAAGTCGAGGAGCGAGGCGAGGCGGGACAAGGTAACGCCGCAGACCATATGCCACCGATGCGCAACTAACTCCGGATTGGCAGAATCCCAGGTGCAGACAATTCGGGACTTAAAACGCAGACGCGCTCTTCTGCCTTCAACATGATGTCCCTTATAGACCTGGACGACGACCAGCGGTGGGTGCCTACGCATGTGAACGTCACCGTCCTTCGCGCGAGGGGTCTGCGGACGAAGGGCAAGCACGGCAGCCGCTATCTGTACACCATCATCCAGGTGGGGAAGGAGAAGTACACCACCGGGCTGGTGGAGAGGGCTGCGGTCCCCGAGTGGAACGAGGAATGCTGCTTCGAGCTCCTCCCGGGGATATTGGAGGAGGGTGGTCGCAGCGCCTATCCCTCCGGGAGCGGCGACCTGGTGCTCACGGTCATGCACCGAGTGCTCATTGGGCTGGACGTGTTTCTGGGCCAAGCCTCCATCCCCCTGGATAGGATATTTCACGATGGAATGTGTCCAAGAGATGAGTAGGTCAAACTTAACGTTTCATCCCACATACGTCCACTACACGTTGTCCATTTTGTCATTGTCATATATCCATGAAAGTAATTGTCATTGACTTTCATGGATGTATTTTTTTTACCTAATGTTTCTATAATTACCTAATTTCCCCCAACCTCTAATCGCTCAGCAGGGCCTACACCTGCCCCCTGACATATCCAGAGAATCAACGAATCAACTTCTCCTGTAGCTAGCTGAAGGTTGTTTTTTTTTTTTCATTTTTAAATGCTGATTGTAGTTACCATAACACTTTTGTCTTTTATTTCTTCACTGCCTAAAGCAAAACCCAAATCTGGATTTGATGTCATGGGCTTGAATGAAAACTTCTGTGAAGGGGAATGGTTAGAAAATGTGCACTGCAGTGAGGGCCATATTGAAGTCACTTAAGGAAGTGTCAAGTTGAGGTGAAAGATGCACCACCAATGTTGTGGTTAGCTAATATATCTGGTGTCCACGATAATTACCTCTGTGGCTGACCATTTGTAGTTCCTCTCAGTCTCTGTGCTCTGGGTGGGATGTTTACACTAGCATGTGAAGAATGAAGCGGACAGCGG
>OMNR01092871.1:0-10294 GCA_900303205.1 Mora moro
GGGAGAAGGGAGAGGGGAGAGGAGGAGGGAGAGGGGAGGGGGGGAGGGAGGGGGGGGGGGGGGAGGGGGGGGGGGGGGGGGGGGGGGGGGGGGGGGGGGGGGGGGGGAGGGAGGGGGGGGGGGGGGGGGGGGGCGGGCGGGGGGGGGGAGGAGGGAGAGGGGAGAGGAGGAGGGAGAGGAGGAGGGAGAGGGGAGAGGAGGAGGGAGAGGGGAGGGAGAGGGGAGAGGAGGAGGGAGAGGGGAGAGGGGAGAGGAGAAGTGAAGACAGGAGAAGGAGGGGTTAGGTCTGTTATTACATGTTGAGCTTCAGGCCATGGTTGTGTGTGCAACACAAGGACACTGGTAGTGTTCATCGTTATGATGGAACGTGTCTCTCATGTCACTCAGCTACTCATTACTAGACAGTAGAACGAAGCACATTACAATGAAGAATGAACCAGAAACACATGTTCGGCAAAAGATATGGATATTATAAATACACTCTCTTGACTGCAGTATTAATACTTGTAGTGTGTGTGTTGTCAGATAGGAAGCAGAGAGCTGTCAGAGATATTCGGGGCATGGCATGACTGACACACACACACACACACACACACACACACGCACACACACACGCACGGTACTATTAGCATTAGCTGTGGCTAAGAGCTCTACAGGCTACAGAGTTTTATGTGGAAAAGCCCATCTGTTTCTGAGTCTCCTCTCCTAGCACAGAAAACAACATGTGAGTTCACTTCAGCCTCACTTTAAACACACTGCAGCGTTTTGCCCAAAAAAGGAAAATAGAAGAATGAGCCTTGCAAGACCTCACACATCACACATCACACACTCACACACACACACACACACACACACACACACACTCATACACACAGTTAATGTTATGTTAAGATTCTGCTGTGTAGACAATGTACAAACAGGATACCTGCTGTGCTTTTCCATCACAGACAAGGACCGTTGTGAGACAGGTTAGTTTTACCCTACCGATGATGATGTGTTGCATCTGAGAAGCTAATAATAATTGGCAACTCTTGTGAAAGAGAGTTTCTAGTGAGGGTAGATTGATCGTACGACCTCACATTCCATGATGTGTTGGAACATGAGGCGAGCAGGCCAGGTGGAACACTGCCTCATCTCTTCCTGTTTGTCTAAACCCACCATGTTAGCTTATCAGACTCTATTATGTCTATTAATCACATGCGTTTAGTCAAGTCCAATATATTTGTATTGGGCTTCACAGGCCCACATTATACAACACCCCCTACCACCCCAAAGGATTTAAAGGAAAAACTCCCCCAACCCAGAGAGAAGACACAAAGACCTCCTCCCAGGGAAATAGCATATTCATAATAAGATAATAAATAGGTTCAAAGTTCAAAATAATGTATGACTTCTTGCTCTCTTCTCTATATTTCACTAGTTTAGGTGAGCTACTATTATCATGTGTGTTTGGTGTAGCAGTGACATGCTGCGGTACAGGGTTAATGCAGTGTAGCTGTGGTTGGGGGTGGATAAGGTGGTGTAGCTGTATGTGGTGGTGTGTAGGTGTAGCTGTGGTTAATGTAGTGTAACTATGGGTGGAGGTGATGTGTATGGGAGGTGGTGGTGTTTAATGCAGTAGTGTGGTGGTGGTACCTGTGTTGTCAAACTGGAGCTGCTGGCAGGCAGCAAAGCTGTTCCAAGGACAGCTGTAGACGGCCCCTCGCTCCACCACAGAGCTGGCGGCACCCGTACTGTTGGCTCGGGGGGCCCCAATCAACACATCTGACCTGAGAGGAGAGTATTCACCTAAGTAACATTCACCTTATTGACTTAGATGCTCACTGTAACTAATATAATGTAAAGAGTAGGTGAGGATGTCACCCAGATGTCTCTTCTAACTTCCTGTTCACCACTATGTAGAGACCAGGAAGCTACTGACCTCTCTCTCTCTCTCTCTGCCAGGGTCTCTCTCCCCCTCCCTCTCAGTTTAATAATGACGTTATGTTTTGAAGATGTCATTCTCATCGTGGGACTGATAATAATACTTAATGAATACTAAACAGGCTATAATACACTAGAATACATGAATACTATACAGGCTATACTACAGAATAGATAATACCACGGCAAGTTACTAACCGTCAGTACTCTATAACCCAATGGGTTTGGGCTGAGCAGCGTGTTGCCAACTATAGTTAACCTCCCTCAAAGTAAATATAACATGATGTATAACATCTAACATGATGTATATCATCTAACATGAGACATAACATCTAACATGCGACATAACATTTAACATGAGATAACATCTACCATGAGATGTAACATCAAATATGAGACATAACACTGACATAACATCTAACATGAGATATAACACCTACATGACACATAACATCTGATATAAGGTATAACATCTAACATGAGACATAACATCTAACACGCAACATAACATTTAACATGAGATAACATCTACCATGAGACATAACATCCACCATGAGACATAACATCTACCATGAGACATAACATCTACCACGAGATATAACATCTACCATGAGACATAACATCTACCATGAGATAACATCTACCATGAGACATAACATCTAACATGAGGTATAACATCTAACATGATGTATAACATCTAACATGAGACATAACATCTAACATGAGACATAACATCTAACATGAGGTATAACATCTAGCATGAGACGTAACATCTACCATGAGACATAACATCTACCATGATATATCAGATATCAACATCTAGGAAGGGCCACCCTCAGCGCCAGTTTCGCGATGGGAATGTAACACTCGTGTTGCGGATTAAAAGACGACCGGCTCTTACTGTTGGTTGTTCGCGGTCTTGAAGAAGTCCACTGAGAAGCCGAAGTAACTCCCCTCGGGTCCGGAGAACACGGCGGGGTTCTCCACGTCCAGGTTGAAAGAGAAACAGGACATCAGACTGGACGTGATCACCACCGCGACCCAAAGCCAAGCCATGTCCGCCACCTGGGGCAGCTGGTCTGGTCTTTCCTCGGAGAGATACCAGATGTTTGTCTGTGTAGTTCGCACTGGTTTGTTTCCACTACTTAACGCCGAGTAGCAGTGATTTATTCCACAGTCCCTGGATCAACAAGTCGTCCCTTCGGCTTTAAAACACCGGTAAATAATGCGCAGTGTCTTGGTCGACCAGAACAACCAGGACGAGGAACTCCGGGAGCGGCTGTGTTGTTACATGTCCCGCCCCGCCCGACCACCGGATATCCGCTCTACATCACCGGCCACATTTCCGCCTTATTTATTCTTGTTATCATTATATCTTTTAGGTACACATTGACTTGTGGTTTGGCAGAGAACCGTGTCGCCTTCCTTTCTGTGTGATATTTCACAACACACAGGCAGTGTGTTGTTAAATATAGGAAATGGTTCTAACCTGTAACTTAGAGCTGTTTTGGCAAGAAACGGCAACGAGTTGTAAAGTATAAAACCCTGTGGATATTCGGGTACTTGTCTTCTCCACCTCCTAGGGCGGATGTGCTCCGTTTGCTTACAATATCATTTAATCGCGCTACACCCAAACAAAAAAACAAAAATGGCCATCGTTACTTTCCGTTTGCTTCCGTTTCCATACACGTACACATATTTTCGGGTGTAGCGCGCTAAAAGTATAATTTGCAAGCAAACGGGGTGTATACCGGCCTGTGTAGGGGCGTATACAGGCCTGTGTAGGGGCGTATACAGGCCTGTGTAGGGGCGTATACCGGCCTGTGTAGGGGCGTATACCGGCCTGTGTAGGGGTGTATACAGGCCTGTGTAGGGGCGTATACAGGCCTGTGTAGGGGCGTATGTAGCATATGTATGCTAAAGTTAATTTATTTCACCAGAAATCCCTGTGAATTTTAAGATTATTATTTTGTAACGTTTTTCCATACTCTGGATGAATAGAAAATGGGTTGAAGAAAACTGAAGTTGAGAATGATGTCATCAGGGTGAGACCGCAGATTTTCTGTGAGTTCGCGCCTAGCATTCTGATGGATGCCTAGGACCAGCCCAGATGCACCGTGAGCTAACCGGTTGCTGATTCTCCTTGTTTTTACCAAACAGCATTCTGATGGCTGCATTCTAATGGATGAATAAAACACCAGTCAACCAGCAACCATGGTCCTGTGACTCCTTGGCGCAACTCACAACAACACAACGCAGAGTCTTAAATGCAACTGATAGACCAGACCGGTTACAGTGGTGCCGTGACCCGGATTGGCTTCACCGTCGATCAAGTCATCGTAGGTCCCCGGGTCGTGAATCCAACACCAGCTTGGTCACCGGAAGTTGCAGATTATCAACAACAGGTTTAATTGAGATAGATGTATGAAACAGTCAACGGTTACAGTTTGACAGATGAAACTGTTTACAGTCACAGAGTGAACAGAGTGGTTGTTTCACGTTTTCTGATAATATGTTTATTTCATTTGATCATTCGTGAGTCTGTCACATACCCAAATACTTGCCTGTGAAGATGACTGAAGAGGGTGGTGCAGGGGTTTTTACCCCACCAGAAGTGAGAATGTACACATTGACCAACCTGTATATGGTTTTGGGAGGGGCAGAATTCACCCACCAGGTCCTTTTACCCCAGACAGAGTAGCAAGTAATTTAGATTCACCAACTTTTTGTTCTACTTGTATCCAAAGTAACGCAACTAGAGCTGAAGTGCAGTCCTCTAGGGACTTCTCCTTAGTTGGTTTTGACATGAATAATCCAGCGTTAGGAGATCTCATCACGCAGATTGCCCACCAGGTGGGGCAGAGTATCTCAGAACAGTTAAGGAGGGAGGGCGAGAAGGAGGGTGGGGCCACCCATGCACAGACTCTCTTAACTTGACTAACGTAAAGCTAGTTATGCACTCTGACGTGAAAGAGCCTCCCTAATTTAGAGGAGATGGATCTGACAAGCATTCAGTACAGGAATGGGAAGAACTCATGGATAATTATCTGAGAAAGAAGAGTGTACCACTAAGAGAACAGCATGTAGAGATAATGTCCAAGCTGATGGGCAACGCCAAAGACACTGTCAAGATCACACTCTGCAATAACCCATCGTTGAAACCAGGTGAGAATCCCAAAGCGATCATAGGCATACTGAAACAACACTTCAGTGATACGTATTCCTCCATGCCTCTCGCAGACTTTTATGGCACTGTACCTGTACTAGGAGAGGATGTAGTACAGTATTGGATCCGCCTCAACAAGGCTGTTGATGTGGCTGACGAGTGTTTGAAGACAGAAGGTCACCGTGTTGAAGACCCCAGCCGGGAGGTAACATGCATGTTCATCAAACACTGTCCAGATCCCTCTCTCGCTGCCGTTCTCAGGTTCAAGACTCCTGACAAGTGGACAGCAAGTGAAATACAGGAACGTATTGATCAATATCAACCCGACAAAAGCACAGATGATGACTAAACCAAGACGCTTTACCCCAGTGAAACATGTGACAGCCCATGTACAGACACCCGCACCTGAAGATGTGGTGACAGCCAGCAGTCCAGTGGCGCCCCCTGTCAGGGCTGAGGAGACGCTCCTGCTGCCCCCCTCAGGTAGATAGCAACTGTATGCAGGCACTGGTCAGTCTCCTCGACCGTGCGCTCTCCCAGAACAGTCAGGCAGCAGCCGGGGGACAGCGTCATTTCAGCCCAGCAGACAAGAAGCCCTGCAGGGTATGCAAATCACTAGAGCACTCTACTCTCTCACACTGCCGGCGCTGTGGCCTGTGCTTAGTATGCTTAGAACAAGGTCATATTAAGAGAGACTGTCCAAAACGCAACTCTAGCCAGAGCCAGCAGGTCTCGCAACCGTCTCAGTTAAACGAGCAAGCCCGCATGTAGAGGGGAGATGTGTGGGTAAAGATAGACAACCCCCCAGAAGTGATGTAGACTTGGAGCAGCAGTATGTGAATGTGTGTACATCAGTGCCAGAAGGTGTTAGGGTAGTAATGCAGAATACACAGAGAATCGAACCTTTTAGTGAGCTATTCTATGCCCCAGTCAGTGTAAATAGTAAGTTCCCGTTAAAGGGGATGCTTGACTCAGATTCTATGGCATGCACCTTCAGTGAGGAAGCAGAACGGAACATGTTAGAAGAAAATGTCCTCTCAGAATCTACACAGCTGAAAGAGCAGGTTATCTTAGTAGGCTGTGGAGGAAAACAGACAAGGCCCAAGTGTATGTACGAAGTTGACCTTGGAAGTATACGGGGTGAAGTGCCATGTCCCCGTTCTAGTGGTGCCCGGTCAACGTGATGACCTTATCTTAGGAACAAATGTGATAAAGCATGTCATGCGCCAGATGAAGAGCAGTGATGAGTACTGGAGGCTCATATCCAGCAGTAGTCCTCAGTCAACTCCAGAGTGTGAACAGTTTCTCGATGTCATGGCGAGCATGTGTCGTTGGAGGGGTGAAGACGCACCTAGCAAGATAGGGACGGTTAAGCTCACCCAAGCAGTCACCCTGCTGGCCCAACAAGAACACTTAGTATGGGGCCGCCTCCCCAGCAACGGTCTGTCAATGACCCAACGAAAGGAGAGCTGGTTCAGCTACTGGAGGAGTACAATGATGTGTTCTCAAAACACGCCCTGGACTGTGGGGAAGCAACGGGATTCGTCCATCGCATACGGCTCACAGACGACCGCCCCTTCCGCCTTCCATACCGGAGAGTTCCTCCCGCTCATTACCAAAAGCTACGTCAAGTCTTGACAGAGATGGAGGAGCAACGGATAATCAGAAAATCTACCAGCGAGTATGCTTCTCCCTTGGTGATGGTGTGGAAGAAGGATGGCAGGCCCAGGATATGTACTGACTTCAGATGGCTGAATGCCAGAACACTCAAAGACGCACACCCTCTCCCGCATCAGTCAGCCTAGTTTAGCCGCTCTGGGAGGAAACACGTACTTCAGTACAATGGACTTGACGTCCGGCTTCTATAATGTCCCGATTGCTGAAGAGGACAAGAAATATACAGCGTTCACAACCCCCTTAGGTTTACACGAGTATAACAGAATGTCCCAGGGGCTCTGCAATAGTCCAGCATCGTTTATGCGCATGATGCTTAGCATCTTTGGTGACATGAAACAGTAGTTTACTCTGCTATCTCGATGATCTGTTAGTGTTCGCAACATCTGAGAGAGAAGCCCTGGACAGACTGGAGATTGTCTTTCAGCGCTTGCGGCAACACAACTTGAAACTAAGTCCAAAGAAGTACCACCTCATGAGAGAATCCGTCAAGTTCTTGGGCCACATCATAGATCGCAACGGAGTATCTGTGGACCCAGCGAAAGTGGATGTGATAACAAACATGACAAAGACTGATCTGATGGAGGAGGATGGATCCACCCCGTCTGTGAAAAGAATCAAATCGTTTCTGGGAATGATATTCTACTATCAACACTTCATACCCAACTGCTCCTCCATCGCCAAACTGCTCTTCACTCTCACTGCGGGTCAGAAGAGGAAAGGAAAAGTCAAAACAAAAGCAAAAGCTGGGACTTTCAGGAAGCTCAAACCCGCACATTGGACACCAGAATGTGACCTCGCCTTCTGCAGCCTGAAAGAGAAGCTGCTCCACTGTGCAGTCCTCGCACATCCTGATTTCTCCAGGCCGCTGATCCTGTCGATCGATGCCTCTCTGGACAGGCTTGGCGCTGTTCTATCCCAGATACCAGCCGGGGAAGACAAAGTGCGCCCTATCGCTTTCGCAAGCAAGACTCTGAGTGGCTCACAGAAAAGAAACCCCGCCCTCAGACTAGAGTTTCTTGCACTGAAATGGAGTGTCTGCGAGAAGTACAGCTACTGGCTGAAAGGACATATTTTTACCGCCTGGACGGATAACAATCCTCTTATGTATATAATGACAAAACCCAAGCTCGACGCCTGTGAGCAGCGATGGTTATCGAAGCTGGCTCCCTACATGTTCGACTTGAAGCATATCGCAGGGACCAAGAACATTGTGGCAGACGCGCTGAGCCGAGACCCCTTCACCAAGACAGTCAGTCACAGACTAATCACTGAGCCCTACAAGAGGTTACTCGCTGACGCTGATGAAGTCGGAGAAGATGGAGTGCAGGACACCTTCCGGCTATAAGTCCAGAGCCACCGTGTAAAGAGACCATCTAAGGCTGTCGCCACTCAGCCTGATTCTCCTCTGCTCACCTGTAACACAGCCACTGTCAAGGCGCTCCTCGATGTCCACAACAGCTGGGACGTAGCTACTGAGTCCAGAGCAGTGCAGCTAGCACAAACCCTCCAGCCACTTGTGCCACCGGGACAGGATTCCCTCCCAGTCTTCTCTCTGGAGGAGCTCCAGAAGAGCCAAGAGCTTGACCCTGTGATCTCTCAAATCATCCCATTCGTAAACCGACAGAGGAGACCGTCGAGACGGGAGAGGAGTGGATTCAACACAAAGGCGTTGGCTCTCGTCAAGCAGTGGGAGAAGTTAAAAGTCCAAGATGGAGTGCTCTACCGAGTGGTAAAAGATCCCATGAGTAAACAGTTCCACTCCTATGGAGTTAGTGTGTCTGGATTTCTGGAGTGCTGAGGATAACAAGTAGCGTTCAGTGGATGTGTTGGTCCTAACCGACCACTTTACAAAGTTGGCCCACGCTTTTCCATGCACGAATCAGACAGCAAAACAAGTTGCTAAGAAGTTATGGGATCATGTCTTCTGTGTGTATGGATTCCCAGAGCGCATTCACACAGATCAAGGCGCCAACTTTGAAAGTGAACTCATCGCCGATCTCCTCAAGCTGTCAGGGGTCTCCAAGTCACACACTACTTCGTATCACCCCATGGGGAATGGAGGGACTGAAAGATTTAACAGGACGCTCGGCAACATGATCAGAGCGCTGTCCCCGAGATCAAAGCATCAGTGGCCGCAGCAAGTACAGACCTTGACGTTCGCCTACAATGCAACAGTACATGAGACGACGGGATTCGCACCATTCCAGCTCATGTTTGGTCGCATTCCGCGACTCCCTGTCAATGTCATGTTTAAGCGAGTCCTAAGAGATCCAGTAGTTGTAGACCATAGCAGCTACGTGAAGATTCTCATGTCCCACCTACATGAAGCAGCAGAGATCGCTCAGAGACACACTGCTAAAGAACAGCAAAAGCAGGCCCATGGCTACAACAGGAGGATAAAAGGCACTTCCCTCAACATCGGGGATAGAGTTCTCCTCGCCAACAAAGGAGAAAGAGGGAAGAAGAAGCTTGCAGACAAGTGGGAAGGAACAGTCTATACCATCAAAGATAGGAACCCACAGACACACATATACAAACTGGAGGACGATAATGGAAGGACCAAAGTCGTGCACAGAAACCTCATCCTGGATATCAGCTTCTTACCCGTCATCTCACCGGAGGATGGAGAAAGCACTGGCGGAGCCGAGGATGGAGTGGAGTCCTTGGAGTCAGATATCCCGGAGGACAGGACCAGTGCATGGATTCTAAGTGGATCTGGAGAGTCTATGGATGGAGAATCTCAGAGCGGTGAAGAGTCAGATGAGTCGAGTCAGGATGCAGAAGAGTCAACAGGCTGTCAACAGTCTGATGAAGATGACAGAGTAACCCAGGGCTCTTTCAGACCACAGACTGTAGAGAATGACTCCAATAGTTTACCTGTGAACGTAAACAGTGACTCTGACAGTTTAGCTGTACATGTAGACAGTGGCTCACCAGTTTCTCCAAGACACATCAGAAGTAGAAGCTGATCCAGACACAGCATGTTGACACGGAGACTGACGAACATACACCAGTAGACACTGGTGCAGCAGCTGCAGATGAAGGCAGGACACATGCTGGTAGGGTTGTCAAGAGGGTCACTCGTCTGATAGAGACCATGGCTCAGGAGCCATTCAGTATTCAGGGACTCTAAAGAGGACGTTTTAGGGTTCTAAAGAGGACGTTTTAGTACACAGTGTGTACTAAAACTTCCTCTTCCGCTTCTGGGGGGAGACGGCACAGAGCCTGGGCAACTAAAAATGGAAAGTGGCGGTGTTATGCCTTGTTCCCTGTGTCATCACGGAGATATTCTAACAAAGAGAAACTCATTTGAGTGATGAAGCTTTTAGAATATTGCTACAGCGGTCAGTCTAGATGGCCAGTCTAGACATTTGCTACATATATGTAGCAAAGCGTAAGCATAAATCACTTACAGAGGGAACATGTGATGAATCTATTTGTGTCTTTATGTGATGTTGGGGTAAAAATTGTTGTGTGTTGGGGGCAGGGGGGAGGAGGGGGAGACTCACTTTTTGTCCATTGTCCCGG
>OMNR01092975.1:0-10087 GCA_900303205.1 Mora moro
GGTAGCCACATGTTTTCCCCCTAATCCATGGCGTCTTATCGTTCCGTTCCGACCTATTACCCGGCAAGAATGCACTATTGACAGTGGGTGGGGGCATACCCCCCACTGAATGATTCAAATGAAATTGAACGGGAAGACTAACGCGAAGCTACACGTAGACGTAGGTGTTTGTGTTGACGCGAGGCGGAAATATGCGCCAGTGAGAGGAGATATGCGCCAGTGATCCGGCTCCATAGACACTGAGACGCGCGTAGTTTGACAGTTCAGTGTGTTAATATATGGCTATCATTTTCTGAACTGTTTAATTCGTTTCAAAAAATGCTCAGCAAATCAAATATTGCATTTTCCTGTGAGCTTTGCGTGGTCTTTGTGGTTGACTTGGATCTGATTTCCCCCTTCACTGTCCTCTCTACTGGCCAACGTTCCTAGGAATCCCATTTAAAAACGTGAGCTTAAAACATGCAGCTGTTGGCCATGAGATTCCTATGAGATGCCACGTATGGTTTGCACAATCTTCATATTCAATGTGAGATGTATTTAAATATAAAATGTGTTCAACACATACGACAAACAAAGCTTTGTATCACTTCTGGGTTTTTTTTTTAGTCCTTATATTCTTCTTTATGCAGCACCCAACTCCAGGTGTACTGGCAGGAGTCTTCACCGGTATGGCTTTTGGTGTAGAAATGGGAGAACCCGGAGGAAACCCATTTGAACATGGGGAGAACATAACATTCCTCACAGAAAGGTCCCAGCTGGGGTTGAACCCAGAACCTTCTTGCTGCGGGGCAACAGTGCAAACCACTGTGCCACCCTTTTTTTTCATTGGGTTTTCAACCTTGTTCCTGTTGCAATGTTCCTTTGAATTCCCAGGATTAACATCTGCACCTATTGCGCCACATTTTTGATTGACGTCGATGTCATTCTATAGCTTTGATTCTTTTGATGCTTTTGTGGAAACAACTTATTTCACCTTTTGTACAATATCAGTTGCTCTCCACTTTCTGTATCACTGAGATCGCCCCAAGACCTGTTTACGGCAAGAATAACCACTAAGCTATGGTGTTTGATAAGTGCTCCTCAAATGTAACAAAGTGACAACCTTTACCTTTAAGCATTAAACTAAACTAAACACTGCTGTCAAGTTAGGCGTTTTACACTTGCTCTGTCAATATTGCATGATAAGGCAGACATGTTTCCTTCAATCCTTTTCAATTTTTTTCAAGAGAGAGAGAGAGAGAGAGACGTGTGCGAAACTCTAAATCAAGTATTTTCAAGTTTTTTTTTTTCCCAACTCATACTATGAATTATTTGCTTCATTGTTCACGGTTCTTTTGTCATGTTGTTCTTTACTGAACGGATTGCACTGCGATTCCAATGGAACTCTCGGCTTATAGGTTTGTTTGTTTTTTTTTAAAGTGGAAGTGTTCTCACACTCTATTAAAACTACACAAAGCAGGAATAATATGTGGAGATAAAGTTTCAGACGGGGGACAAAAGATGGGATCAGCAAAAAAAGGCATACAGGGTCGTTTGGAGTAGGAGATGGGAGTGTGAACCAGAAAAGTAGGTGCTAGGACAAGGTGTGTATTACAGCTGTGTGTGTGTGTGTGTGTGTGCGTGTGTGCGTGCGTGCGTGTGTGTGTGTGCGTGCGCGCGTGTGTGCGCGCGCGTGCGCTGGAGAGAAAAGAGGTGTGTCCAAGAAGGTGGGGGCGAGGACTTGGCATTTGTCCAGCCACGTCACAACATTATAAGAAGAGGAGACTCGTGTTGTGAACATCACAGTCACGCAGAAGGACATACTTGACTGGCCGATCTCCTACCCCCCCGACGCCACTCTCAGAGCACACCATGGGAAGACAGAAGCTGTATTTGGACAAGCTGGCCAGAATCTTCCAGATTCGCAACCTGTTGCTTCGCCAGGCACTGGCAGAATGTCTGGGCACCCTCATCCTTGTGGTAAGTTTGTGTGTGTGTATATAATTGTGTGCATTTGTCTATGTGTTTGTGAGTGAGTGTATTTGTGTGCTTTTGTAATTACTAGGTAATTACCTATCTAGGTTTGTTTTTGTTTTTTTTAAATGTTCTTCTCAATGAAAACCTAATGCTTCGAGCAAACAATGCGAATGCCTATGGCAACTAACCTATAAGAAATGTTGTACACACCCTTACTTCTCACGGCAGTATGTTTAACCAGTCTCTGTGGCAGCTATGTGCTCGCCAGTGTTTTTCCTCTGACACACCGTGAGGAATCCTTGTCTATAGTTTTTTTTAATTTTTGAGATTGAAATTTAGAGACAGAGAAATGATGCTGGTTTGTGTTTCATAAACCAGCATCACGTTGTATCATTTATGTTTAATGAACCAGTATCTGTTATGTTTATTAACCCCTTATCATGTATGTAAACATGATTTGCTGAGTACACATTAGTTTTGCAGGCAACAAGACATTATTAAAACACACACACGCGCATGCACGCATTACACACACACACGCACGCACACACACGCACCACACACACACACACACACGCACAGATATCTCAAAAAGATCTCAGATTAAGATACTGGTAAGTATTGTCTATTACTTCATTGGCTTACATTACATTACATTACATTACTGTTTTTAATTACTTGCATTACCTGAAAACTTAGTGGATTTCGTAATTTACATCAATTTATGCCACTAGCCAAGCACCTGAATAGAGAGCATTGTGATATATGGGATGGCCAACTAATTCAAACCTGTTAATGCTGTGATGACTCGCTGGATGACTAGCACCATAATTAGGGCAATTGCATGTTCTGTCATGGTCATGATCGGGGACCAAGTTTTAGCTGGCTTTGGATTTTCTGGTTTTCTTTTTTTCATAAGGGTGTAGGCCTACTCATACAATGTATTTAAACAGTAAAGGTTTTTTACCAATAGTTAGCATTTTTATTTCAACAGCAAATTTGAACAAAGAGGAGAATCAAGGCTCCAATTCTATGGGAATCTCATCCGACCTAAGTTTGCTGGCCCATGTTTCGCTGTCTGCAATCAGATGCCGCTGACATTTGGAGAAACTGGTCTGAAAGTATTCTGGTCTTAAAGAATTTGTACTTGTCAGATGTCCTTACTTAGCCGTTGGACAGCAGCGCTCGTCAAAGGGACTTTATACGTTATATTTACGGGACTTTAGAGGGACCCAGTGATGGGGAGCGTTCCCTCAGGCGCCAGGACTCTTGAATGTGGTTCCCCGAGGCTAACCTCAGCGTAAGAGTCCTGTGGTCTGGGTGGAATGCGTCCTCTTCAGAGGGCTTTATATTGGTAGCCTCAGCAAGAAACTAATGCACGTCCTTTATCGAAAACATATGCACGGAGTGCACTTGTAGTGCTCACACATGGGCGTGCACGTGCGTGCGCAGACACAGACTTGCATGATTACACCTATTCATATTCTCGCCTGCTGGGGTTTTTACAATCTAATCGACACAACAAAATTATATCGGCAAATATTGTTGCTGGACAAAAGTCAAAAAGTAACAGCGGATTCATTTCAGACACAATGGAGTCCAGTCCACAAAAACCGGCTTTCAATTTCACTGGTTTCACTGATAACAATCGCATCCGCCCTTCACCCAATAAGCTGACCTCTATGTGGGACAAAGATTCAAATATCCAGTCATTCATTCAGTTGGTCCGTTCTTTTCGGAGAGCCGGCGAGAGTGATAACAGACGACTCCTACGGGCCAAACCGCCTGGCGCGTTCCTCTTGACACTGACCTACAGTATGTGTTTCTGCTGCTCTCCCCAGATGTTTGGCTGTGGGGCCGTAGCTCAACTGGTGCTCAGCGGTGGATCCCATGGCATGTTTCTAACCGTCAACTTTTCCTTCGGCTTCGCTGCCACCCTGGGTATTCTAGTCTGTGGCCAAGTGTCGGGTAAGCCAAGGAACTGTCAAGCACAAACAATTTCAGATGCAATACTAATTTAGATTTGACATGGCAATGCTGCTCACTCGAAGCAGGTGGGGGGTGGGACCCAAATGATCATTATTTTTAATATGATTCTGTTGTACATGTTTTTCGACAGGAGGCCATCTGAATCCTGCTGTGACCTTTGCCCTGTGCCTACTCGGGAGAGATCGCTGGAGAAAGTTCCCAGTATACTTTGCCTTTCAGACACTGGGTGCATTCCTGGGTTCTGCAATAATCTTTGGCATGTACTATGGTGAGGGATCTTTCCGGACATCAAGTCAATTTTGATTTTCATGTTATTATGTATTATGTTGTTATTGTACCACAACCAAAAGCATGCCTGCTGTAGACTTTGACATCAGTTTGACATCGACTGGGGCAACAAAGACCGGAGTTATTTAGCTTTTATCTTGTTTGTTTTAAGATGCCCTGTGGGATCATCCTGATAACTTCAATGTGACGGGAGTACGGTCTACAGCTGGCATCTTCGCTACCTACCCTGGAAAACATCTCACAATTGTCAATGGCTTCTTTGATCAGGTATACAGCTTGGACTGTGCCCAACCTCTAGTTTAATACTCTTTATACATTTTGTTATGCAATAGCTTAGCTTGTACTGAATACTATTATCCACACTAAACCCACAGTATTCTCTTTGAACGTTGCTTCTTATATGCACAATCCATCCACTATAGCTCATTGGAACGGCAGCCCTGATCGTGTGCATCCTGGCCATTGTGGATCCATACAACAACCCCATCCCCCAGGGACTCGAGGCGTTCACCGTGGGCTTTGTGGTTCTGGTCATTGGACTGGCTATGGGCTTCAACTCTGGCTATGCAGTCAACCCGGCCAGGGATCTGGGGCCACGTATTTTCACTGCGATGGCTGGCTGGGGCATGGAGGTCTTCACGTGAGTCTGGATTTACATGCAATCGCCCCGCTCCCCAGTATGAAGACACCACCATATATATATTTTTTTCTTTTTTTATCCTATACCTCTAATGACGATTGATGATGATTGTCCTTCCTCAGTGTTCGAAACTGCTGGTTCCTGGTGCCCATCTTTGCCCCGTTTCTCGGGACTATCATCGGGGTGGTTGTCTACCAGATGATGGTGGGCTTCCATATGGAGGGCGAGGTCCGCGACAAGCGGGAGGCGGAGCAGCAGAACGAAAGAGTGCACCTCACCAACGTCACCACCAACGACCACAACAAAGAGAAGGAGGCGTCATAAATAGCCATGAAGTCTGCTTCAGGGGACACACGGCAACCCAAGAACTAGCTACAGATGTACTTCTGCACAGTCTGTACACACACACACACACACACACACACACACACACAACACACAAACACACACACACACACACACAAAGCACACAAAGCACAGAATTACATTAATTCTTTGATGAACTATTGTTTTATTTAATCATATTGTCCTTAGCATTTCTGACACTGATGCGATGCTTTATTGGACTGTAGTTTTATATAGGATTTTATAGAATATACTGTTATAGATACATGTAGTGTGTCCTCACCAATTGTGTGCATATGTATATGTGTTTATCCTCACCAAACAAATAGAGGCAACATATATTGCCAATTGTTTTATTGTTACACTACTGGAACATCCCAACCATCCAACTCAAACTTTTTTGAATATAATCTTGTTTTGTTTGTTGTTTGTATTATTATTGGTGTTTTTATGATATAAAGTATGTATTGACATGTTTTTCAAAAAGCCAAAAGTCGCCTGTGATTCATTATTTGAGTGAAGGAATGTCACAATTTCCTTCACTCTAAATCAAACATTTCTACACACGATAACATCTGCTTCACATCTTTTAAACTTTGTAAATACAAACAGAAGATATAGCCAATACTGATTTGAAGCTAACCAAGATACGGACATACCAAAACAACTTTTGTATAAGTTGTTTATTTTTTTTGCAGTAGGTTAACATTCCTGCCTCTTTAATTAGCATCAGGTAAGTTTACTTTAGCGCCTTTTGTAAAAATTATTCTAACATTGTAATTATGTATTTTTTGGCAGGACATGTTTGTCTGCTGTAGTAAAAAAAAAAAAAATGTAATCATTATGTAGGATTAAGTCATTCAACTTTCACTTTTAGTTCTCAGGAGTCGCTAATGTTAGCATCGAGAACTACAGTTTTGATGCACCACAGCCATGTGTAAATGTTAGGGTTAGGGTGTGTGCGTGTCTGATTATCACAGTGCAACCTTTATACACTATACAGAGCAAAATAATATTAATAGTAAAATAATATTATTAATTTAAATAAAATGAATAATAAACACATTATAATTTACTTTCTATATATAGAAATGCAAACATTAAATCCATGTACATTTTACAGTACATTGTATATATTACTGCCATAAACCAATTACTTTTTTCAAAACAAAATATGGAAATACAACGAAAATATGACCAATGTGCCATTGATATTGTCTTGTATTGGCCAGTAATCAATGAGAAATATAAATGAACACATCCACAGCCCTACAATAAATAAATAAATATATAAATGAATCAAATCTGCAGACAAGGCAAAACATGTCAGAGATAGGTGCTGTCCCGAAACTCGCTTAGAGAATAACTCGATTGTATTACAATAATTCATATCAGTAATGTTGTATCTTATGGTCTGGGTTGTGTTTTGATTGGCCGGCAGGTGTGCGTTAAACCCGTGTATTGCACACCTGTATATAGCAGCAACAAAGAGCAGACAACTCATTTATCATTTTATTAATTTCTACAGAATAAATTCCTTTTAAAATATGCCACCCTGCGTCTTCCTGTGATCAAGGGGTGAGTGAGTTTATCGTTTTCCACCAGATACATCCTGGTAAGAATATCACTAGGTACATCTTGGTAAGAATATCACTAGGTACATCCTGATAAGAAAATAAATCATATTGAGCAACTGCAGCAACAAGTTAGTGTCATCCTCTTGGAGCTGGAACATACTCACCTCCAGAGAGGAAACTGGAGGAGTCAGGAGGAGGACAGGATCTGCAACTACCTCATTCATGAAAGAAGGTAGAGGGGCAGAGAGAGAGGTCAGCACAGCCCCTGACCAAAGCCACCTATCTGACATGAAGGTGCAGTATTTTCTATTACAGCAGTCCCAGGAAGAAGCACTAAGAGAACTGCAGGAAAAGATGAGGCAACTCAGTGACAGGCTCAGACCTGTTAACCACAGCACACCTGAGCTAAGACATGTAAGCCCACGTGTCCCACCAGAGCCAGAGGTCACTCTCCTGCGCGAGTTTAGAATAAATGTACAGATTGGAGAGCAAGGACAAAGGGACAAGTTCTCCTACACAAGCCTCATTCATCAGCTGGAGGCAGGGCTCTGGAAGGGACACTCAGAGATAGAGGTAGTGGAAGTCATCAGAGCAGTAAGTCCTGGATTACATCTAAGAGACATGTTGGAGATTAAGAGAAACTTGACACTATCCAGCTTAAAAAACATCTTAAAGGGGCACTTCAAGGAAGACAGTGCATCTGCGTCTACCACAAACCCCTGAACATAACACAGGAACCCAGAGAATCACCCCAGACCTTCCTGTTCCATAATATCAAACTGAGGGTTGGAAATCTGTGGAAATCAAGTGATGCAGATTCTGAGGAATACACACCCGTCCTTACCCAATACACATGTCATAGAGACTGGGCTGCTGAGTAACAGCATCAAGTTTCATGTCAAACTCCTGTCAAAACTACCTGTGACCACAGTCAGTGATGAAATCTGCAGGCCTGGAAAGGCAACAAAAACAAAAAATATCGGTTACACCCAGAGGCAGATACAGTGGGCAGATGAGGCACAGACCCAAAAGCTACATAAGGTGTCAAGAAGCACGTCAAGGTGAACAGTGCAATCACTGTTATGTGAGATAGGGCATTTGTCACGAGGATGCAGAAGAGATCAAAGCAGAAGATCACCCTTAGTGACTCCACATCTGTCCAGAAAACGTATCTCCATCCCCAAGACTCCATGCAGAACTCAAAGAATATCTCCAGGATCTTCTCAACAAGGGCTGGATAACTCCCTCCAGGCCCCCTTATTCTTCTCCTCTGGTGTGTATGAGGAAGAAAGATGAGTCTTCGGCTCTGTCGTGACTACCGAGAACTTAACACCAAGTCAGTACCTGACCAACATCCCATCCCCAGAATACAGAATACTCTACTCTCTCAGTGGCAGCTTGTGGTTTTCTGTCCTAGACCAGGGGAAGGCTTATCATCAGAGATTTCTTGAGAGCTGACCATTAACTGCCTTCATCACGCCCTAGGGGTTGTATCAGTGGGTTTGTATCCCTTTGGCCTCAGCTCTGCTCCTGCTGAGTTTCAAGTATGGAGGACTGCATGTCAGGCCTGAGACTGAGACACCATCTGCCAACCGTACTTGGATGATTACCTCCCTAGTTTAATTTTGAACCGCACCTGGAACATGTGAGAACAGTTCTCAAACGATACCAGCAGCACACCCAGAAAGCTCACACCCAGAAAGTTTTTAAGAGGCAGGTCAGATTTGTGGGTAAGATGGTGAGCGGAGAGGGTTACACTATGGACCCCAGAGAGATTGCAAGCAATGAAAGAGAGGAGACCAACCTGTTGGAGAACATTATTGCAAAATAATGGGATTTATCTCATACCACAGGCCATACATAAAGGTCTAAGTCTAAATCAGCGGCAGGAAGGCAAAATTAAGTGTGTCCCGATGTCATCTGTGCAACAGTAAAAGGGATTTATGTAAGGAGAGAGAAACTCACTTGGGAGAGTTAGAGCATACAAGCAATGAACATGGTCCAGGATGCTCCCTCTGATGCCCTTGGCCCTCCAGATAGTTGTCTCTGAAGAGAAAGACACTGTTATTGGTCAAGTCCTCAGAAGTGTGTTTCAAAACTAACGCCCCTCTAGGCAGTATCAAAGCAATGATCACCTAGATGTCAACATCCTACTAAGACAATGGCCTGAACTCTGTCAACGACGACAGAGTTCTGTATCGCCAAGCAGCTGACAAACACCAACTAGTCCTGCCTAAAGTCTACCACCCACTTGTGTTACAGGAGCTTCATGAAAAGATGGGACATCTGGGAGTAGAAAGAGTAGACGATTTTTCTGGCCCACGATGTATACCGATATTGAGCAGTTTGTCACAAAGGAATGTGTGTGCCTGAAAAACAAACAAGAGAATAATTGTTTCTTCTTCCACTGGGCCGTGCACAATGATACAGGTAGCCCCGACAATAACAACTCACACATGTAAATATACACATGCAAATAGATTCACGTTGCATCATCTCGTAGGTGTATTAAATTGATTTGTGAAGAAAATGCTCTGGCACCTGGGAATTTACATCAGCACGCTAATGCTAGCAGACACGGATGAAAGGGTGAGAGAGATTATAGGTACACCCGTACACCCGTACACTAAACCAAAATGAATGCCCAACATATATTTTATGATCAGATTCAAACTTAAGCCTGGGTGGGACCAAATGTTTTATTCCTTTTAACTGGTTTCACTGGACTTGCCCCTACACGAACTACAGAGATGTGAGTTTTTCTATTATTCATTGATTACGTGCCGCTGCAGATGACAGAGTTTGATGCCAAACAATCCCCTCCCTTTTCCAGAGAAATTGAGCCAACTCAAACTGTATCCCCTTTTCTTTTTTTACTTTTTTCAGATCACGATGTCATATAAGCTAGAAGAGTTAGACCTACTGTGATTTCTGCGAACAAAGACTCGGGTAAAAGTAAGTCTATTGAGAGCACAATGCGAATTCAACCGAGGTTCGCACATAAAGCAGCGATCTGAATAATTCATTGTTGAGATTCAGTGTGAAACGCGACATGCGATATGGCTGGTATTGAGTTAATCTCTCTCTCTCACGTTCACATGCGTGTGCATACACGCACACACACACACGCATGCACACACACACACACACACACACACACACTCGCACGCACGCACGCACACGCACACACATCTCTGTATGTCTCTTTCATGCACAAGTTAATGATCTAGAATGTGCTTTGAATAATGGCGGCACTACATTAGATGACTTAGAAACATCTACAGTTGCATGC
>OMNR01092989.1:8209-20047 GCA_900303205.1 Mora moro
ATGAACCAATAGGAGAGGAGAGAAGGCGACACCCTACCTGAAGCTCTGGCGCCCCCGAATGGCTGCTGAGCCACGATGGAGCCGGTGGACTTGTCATTCACGTAGTAGTTCCCCGCCGCATTTCTCAAGGCTCTGGCTGCTTCCGCGACCACACTCCTGTAACAAGGAACGCACAATTCAACACGTTTGCTGACATCCGTCACGAGCGATGTTGTTGGTATCTCACGTCGACAGTCAAACGTTCAAACTGAAATTGTGTTTTGTTACATTGTTACTTGTATTGAAAGAACCTGGACCTGGTCTGAACACACCTGGCGTGTGAATCAGATGTGAACAAATCTGGTGTAAACAAACCTGTTATGTAAACCTGGTTTGAACAAACCTGGTGTGTGAACCAAGTGTGTAAACATGGTATGAACCTAGTGTGACTGCACCTCTAACAAAATGCCTGACTTACTTGTCCTGAGCAAACACCGCCCCTGTCAGGGCGTAGGGTGAAGTGTTGTCCACCAGATTCAAAACCTCCTTGTAGTCCTTGTCAGGATAGACATACACCGACAGAACTGGCCCAAAGATTTCCTATAAAGGACAAAACATACTGGGGTTCAACAGTCAATATAAAACAGAAGCTTGCAGGTCTTGCTTGCAGGCAAAGAAGAAGCCAATTCATCCAGCCAAATGAACAAACATTTTAATTAAAAGTTGTCTAAACGTTTGGCATGTTTACATTGCCATCTGTTAATTACAGTTTTTTTAGCAAGAATGTCACGGTTCTTGAAAACATTTACACCTGAAACACAATGTTACCAGGCTCTGACAGCAGTTGGTACAGCAGGGCATGTAACAGAGGGATCTGAGCTAACAAAACACAGAGGCTAGCTGGATCATGTGAAGTATATCTAGCTAATCTGCACACAAGCCTCATGGTATTAAGACACAGGCCATGTTAGCAAACGGCACCAGCTAACACTTCAGGCCACAATAAATCAAATTAATTTACATTTAAAACAAAATAAAATGCTTTCATCAAATATATAAATTACACATCATTAAACAAAGAAGGCAGTAGACATTATACTAAATGTATAAACAACCAAACTAGACATTTCTATAATCTTGTAGTCCAAAAAGTATACAAGTCACAGAGACATTGGTCAGCAGAACCCATCCAAATGGCACTTTTCCTGAAAATATTTGTGTGTAGTTCTTGTGCACTGGAAACCTGAAGCAGTGGGCAGGGTAAGGGTCAGATTGGCATGTGTAACATGCAAGCAGCAGCCATGGCCACCTGTTTGTGACGCACTGGCGGAGGGGACTAACGTGTAAGACTCGTCACCATTCTAGGTCAACGGGAAAAATGTGATTTAATTCTTGTAATGCTAAGCCAATAATGTTTTTCTTCGCTCCATTAGGATCTCAGTGGCTAGTTCCTCCCCATATTATGTATTTTGAGACGTTCCGTTTGAATTTCATGAAAAAGTTATTAAGGATTGAATATTTATGAGTTTTGGCTATAGACTATTAGGCAGCCATTAAATTACTACCATCAATGTGCCAAATATGGATCGTTTCTGCTGCTGGTTGAAAGAAATCTCAAACAATTGTAAAATATACACCCATAAAATGGTAAAGAAAAAGGTAAACCAATGGGTGACGTCACGGAAGCTATGTCCATGTTTTTATACTATGAACTGTGAAACTGTGAAATGGAAAAACAGCTCAACCGTAATAAAGTACTAGCTGAATAGCTATCTGTGGGATAACTAAACAATAATCCATTATCCCAGCAGACATGTGCACTTCTCTACCTCGTTCATGATGGGGTCCTGTGGATCTTTGACCTGGATTATAGTGGGCTCCACAAAGTAGCCCTTCTTGTCGTCACAGTTGCCCCCGGCGATGACGGTCAGGTCGGGGGAGGACCTGGCGTGGTCCAGCCACTTCTTAATGCGAGCAAAGGACTGCCGGGACCAAGGAATCATAGTATTAGCACTGGATTACTGTACACTGCAGTTAGATTACATTCACCAAGCAGGCAGAAACCATCTGAAGACGTTAGTCTCAGCCAACGTCAGTTCCTTATTTAATCATTTAGCGGGCGCTTGTATGTACCTTTTCATCAATCACAGCTGAGAAGAAGGTGCTGAAGTCTTCCGCGGGCTAAAGAAAACACACAAAACCAAAAACATAAACTTTAACAAGCATCAACAATGAATTACAGAAACGTGTGAGCCGGTTACTAGCGATACGAGTAAGACACTAATGAAAAGATATAGCTTGCTAGTACTGCTATAAAATGTGAAAAATAATTATATATTAAAATAATAATGCGTTATTTTGATCAATATATATATTCAATGATATAATGCTATATTCCATGATATAAGCTTAAAAACTGACCTAAAGTCAAGCGCGTTGCATTTTGAACTGAAATAGTTAACAACAACTTGTCGAACTTACATTGCCCACTTTAATATCCTTGTGGATGTCCAGCAGTCCGTCTCTGATCTGGGGCCAGAGGGAGTCAGGTACATACATCCTGGAGCAGGCCGAGCACTTCTGGCCCCCATACTCGAACGCTGAGCGGATAGTCCCATTCACCACACTCTGAACGTCCGCTGACGTGTGGACGAAGTGGAAGTTCTTACCGCCGCACTCTGGGAAGACGGAGCATTAACAGTGTTGAGTTATGCATGCTAATATGCGCGCCAACTTACACACACGCACACAACATGATGTTAACATGCCAACATAAACACAACACTGCAATGGTATGCGTGTCTGGGTTTGTGTGTATGTCCATGACAATGTAGTAACAATAGATAGTCGAATAACATCAAAGTGCTCAACTAAACTAGTTACGGAATGTGGTTTTGTCCGTTCAGAATGTGGATTTGTCCGTTCAGAATGTGGTTTTGTCAGTTCAGAATGTGGTAGCAGCTCACCTCCGGCCACCCGAGGGAAATTCTTGTAGATGTCCAGGTTCTGGGCCACCTGTTTCCAAAGACGCTTAAATGTCCTGCAGGGGAAAAGATAAGATAAGATGGTACTTCATTGATCCCAGACAGGAAATTCAGGTGCCACAGCAGCAAGTACAGGACAGAATAAGAGTTGCTATTAAATGATCATCTTATCTAGTCGCATCGGGGGGGGGCGCCTGCTTTTTAATGCTTACAAATACACAGGGAGACACTGTGATGTCTGTACTACAAACACACACCCAAGGATATACAACAATCATTTGAAAGAAAAGTGGTCAAGTGTAGCTCATGGGCAGAGCACGGCGTTACCACCACCATGGGTCGGGGTTTCCATTCCCACTAGGGCCACCCATGCCAAGAATGCAAGTATGCACTCACAGTATAATGAGACGCTTTGGGATAAAAGCGTCCACCAAACGGTGAACAATACGATAAGCACATTTTTGGAGGGATAAAGACGTTCGACAGGTCTTACGGGACGCTGCCGGTGAAGTTGATGCCAGCCAGGTGCTCGGAGGAGGTGACGGTGTCTCCGAACACGGGGCCGTCGGACGGGACGAACTGGATGATGTTGGGCGGCAGGCCGCAGTCGCGCAGCACGTTGTAGACGAGGTAGCTAGCCGACATGGCAGTGTCGCTAGGCTTCCATAGAACTACGTTACCCTGGGAAAAGGATGAATGTGGAAGAAACAATGGACTTAAAACGAATAGACATACAAGTGTCGTCGTACTTCCAATGTGCAAAATAGCAACAAGATTATATTATAAGATGATTTGTTATATACACAGTAAAGGTGGATGTGGATCCTTTAAAGCCTCAAGACCACTGAAGCCCTGTGTGTGTGTGTGTGTGTGTGTGAACCTTTGACCTTACCATTAAAGTAGGGGTGCCCGCCAGATTTCCACCAATAGCAGTGAAGTTGAAAGGGGACACAGCAGCAACGAAACCCTGACAGCGTTGTTGAAAAAAAGTAAAACACACAAAAATATAAGTCTAATGTATTTGCAACAACATATAGAGAAACAACAAGTGGGGCGATGCCGTTTTGACGAATATCGTTCTACATAGACGACCCGTGCCATGTTATAAGAATTTCACTGAACAGAAGGACAATGTTATACTGCACGTTTGACAACAAAACACTTTGATTGTTTTAGTTTGACAAACAGGTCAAATGTCCAAGTTGTTTTCCATTATAACCGATGTAACGATAACATAGCACATAGGCCTATATAACAACAGTAGTCCGTTTGAAAAGGAGAAGAACTATCAAATGACAACTTCTGTGAGATCGAACGAGAGAAAGAAATACGCTTCATTGAAAACGGTGTGGTCAAGTTCAGGCCGGTGCCGTGCAGAGCAAGGTGTGACCTCTGACCTCCAGGCCGCGGTAGAGCATGGTGTTGGTGCTGCCGTCTGCGTCCAGCGGCTGCTGGTTCTCCAGCTCCACGGCGTGCTTGGCATTGAAGCGGAAGAAGTCGATGAGCTCTGGAGCCGCGTCAATCTCAGCCTGCACCACCGTCTTAGCCTGCAGACAGAGAGAGATTTACGATGCTGACACTTTCCTCCAGTAGCAGATACAGAATGTGGCTAATGACTGGGCCTGGAAGAATCTGGATGGACATGGTCCATATACTGGTCCAGTAGTTCTGACATAACGTAGCATATGTAGCATAACATCAGTCAATAGGTTATTAATTCTTAGTAGCTACATATATTACATTCTAAAATGTCTCAAGACAAAACAATTAAACATTAAAGCAATTATTATAATTCTTAATTTTTTATAGCAGTGTAGATAGTAGATAGTGAGAGACACATGAATGGGTTCAAATTTGTCAATGGAAGAGATGCTAGAAATGCCTCCCAGCTAAGCTAAGCTAAAGACAAACCGTGATTGTAAATCTTACTCGGGTGGTTAGAGATGATTCAAAGTGTAGCTAAGGGTTTGGTATGATTACAGTCAGGGTAATGACATGCATTGAGAAAATGACTACCAGTAAAGACCCCTCTACTCGCACCCAAAGTGCCTACGGGGGGAGGGGGGCATGGACGACCCGGTCTTTACCTGACCGATCATGGTTTTGGCCAGGATCTCGGCTCTCTTGGGTCCACTGATGACATCAGCAGCCTTGAAGAGGATCTGGGCTCGGTCCTGGACCGGCTTCAGGTCCCACTCCCTCCTCGCCGCCACGGACGCTAGGATGGCTTTGTTGAGCAGCTCCTGTTGTGAGCACCCAGCACAGACCAACGATAAGGCTAGTAGTTAGCATTAGTGCTAGTCATGAGACAGCATGAGAATGCTAAGCCCCTTTCACACATGCACTGCGACCCTGAACTTATCTAGACATTAGCTGGAGGAGCTGTATGTGAGAACACAAGCATTAGCGCTCTGCTGTATCCAGCACAAACCAACGAAAAGGCATTAGGGTGGGCAATGTGGCAAAAATATATCATGATTTTTTTTCAGGCAGGATCATGATCCGTAATATTATCACGATTGTTTTTCATATTTGTTTTTAGGACTATTTGCGAGCTACTGAACAGTTCAACCAAACCAATTTCCCTACTTAGGAAAATATAGCACTACAAGGAGACTAAACTAAAACTAACTAAAAGAACAAGGTCATGATTTATTTTGTCTTTAAACCCTATTTTATTTCCACAATACCGTAATCATTTCAGAGCATGTACTTTTAGTCTTAGACATTTCTGCACCTGGACCATGTCCTCCTCATCTTCCCCATAACTTCCTCTAGTGTTTGTGTTTAGGCTGTTGTGACTACCACTCTCCCAGCACTCTCCCATCCCCCCACTGGCCCGTGTGTTGTCATTATGAGCATGTTATTCTTCCACATTTGGCTTCACTTCTTCTCTTTATGCGCGTCTTTACACAAAGATTGTCGCTGAACATATCATTGAATATTATTCAAACCCAAAAATTGTTAAAAATAAGTATTACTAAATATATGCCATTTGGCGGAAGCTTTACAATGTCATGAGTGCATACATCCTAGCATGAATAGAAGGCAATATTTGATTTTCAAACATTACAATCACCTTGTCGGCGTAGCAGAACTTGGCCACCTTGTGCGAGTGGTCGAAGGGCTGTGAATTAAAAACACATATTTAACTGACATTTTAGGAGTAATCACATCTTAACAAAACCAAAACAATAACTGATAAGACAAAACACATTCATGTCATTGTTTGTCTTTCAATGCCTGCTTGCAAATGGGCAAATTAGCCATTCATCGTTCACAAGCCTATTTGAACATTGATATCCCTGCCGTCCGAAGTTCCAATATTTGTGCACTAAATGTAGCGATGGTTTACTGTGGAGATTAGAGAAATTGGCTTCCGCTGGGCTCACCGATAACTGATATCTAACATCTTTGGTCCACACGTGTTCGTCTCCAACCACACAAGGAATCTCCTCTGTCTTTCCCTTCAGCTCGCTCAGGGCCTGGGGAAAAAGAGTAAAAGAGAAAACACTCGCATTTTAGATAACCCACCTGTTATCTGAGTGTTATCTGATGAGGACAAGCACACAAGGGGGACGGGGAATTATACTTCTGCGTTGAATCGCTACGGTAGGTACGCTCTGGGTCTCCAAGTCTGGAGTTAAGTCTCGACTAATTGAGGAGGTTAGCATATACGTTAGTTTCTACATCACTGAATTAGTCACTTTTGCTAGGCTATGCTCAGAATCGCCAACGCAGAACCCTAAATCAGCGTAGATACCCACGGCGTACCCAAGGCGTCCCTACGGCGACCACTGCATGCAGAAGCAAGACTAAGGGCATCGGTAACACATCGGTTTCCACGAGTTCGAGGTTGAGGTTGATTTGCGTGAGGAAACAAACCTTGAGAAGATCCTTTCTCTCCGCGCTTCCCTCCTTGAAGCCCAGGATCGGCTCATTCTTCACTTCCACCGCTACGCGCGGAAACGTCCGGAACCTTCAACACAAAAATTACCGCTTAATTTTAACGTGACTCATAAGCTGTTGCCTTACACTCCATCGGCATTCCTTCTCTGTGTTGTCATGGCTCAGGGCTCAGGTAGCAGGTATTAGAGAAATCCACCAGATGTCTTTGTCATTGTACTGAATGGGATTAAAATACACCATGAAAACCTTGGTTCCGGGCAGAGGAGTTTGAACTCTTTTAATAAATAAACAGGTCCTGACACCGCTGAGACCAAACTGGTTCCAACTCGAACTATTACACTGGTATCCCCTGATTATAGACATTTGAAGTAAGATATTAGACATAGAATACATGGTAAAGTGCATGTTATTCAGTACTTTATCCGACTGATTCTTAATTAACCATTGATGAATTGGTTGTCATTGATATACCCAGGTTGGTTTTAAGTAGTATTCAAGTATTTTTTAGGAAGCATGGCACTGCAACTATATCCCACAGGTGGCCTTCACTACTGCCCTTCTCTCCTCCATGTATGATTAACTATGTGTCTAAACTTTCTCAACTAAAGGTTACATGGTTTGATAGCAAACAGTTGGGGGTGGGAGGTGCAGTCTCGTATGTTGGTGATAAGGATTTTTCCCCCAAAAGTAAAATGTCTATGCACATTACCATGCGCATATGGGTTCGATCCCAATGGACACGGGGGGGACTTGTGTTTTGGTTTTAGGTCTTGAGGACACCGCTGAGACAAAGATAATAAAGAGATAGAGATTGTGTTTATTACTGTTTCCTTGGCCAGTTGTTTTAACAGCTGGCTCGGCAGCGTCAGGGAAAACATTTAATTCACTGGAGGATGGCTTGGCTTTGGGATGAGCCTTTGCTGTCTGTGTGAACCTGTCGGCCTACTATAAGGCAGTAGTTATGCGAATATTTTGCTATTTCCCTGCAATTTGGAATGCTTCTTGTGTTTTTGCTCGTTGCACTTTTATGCCCTTTTTGCACTTATTTTGCACTTCCCTGCTCTTATGCAGCCATCCTAGCAGTGGGAATATGTTGCTATTACCCTGCAACTTGGAATGCTGGAAGACCTGCTCTATTCATATCTTTATTTACCAAATACCAAATACCCTCAACGTCGATTGGTATTCTGTTACATTTGAACATGCGACATCAGTCATGACAGACATAGTGGTAGGCTACATTACAAACTGTCTGTGAACATTAGATTATTAGCAAGTAGCTGGAACAAAAAAAAACCGTGGTGCAAATTACATTCAAAGTCAACGAAGAGGTTACAAAACAGGGTACCTACCCCCTCCAGGAATGGACAAGTGTCGACCTCATACGCATCATATTTAAAATTTGACCGTGGACGGAACTATCACAAAGAGTTCAGTTGTCGGCGAAGTCTAATCAACAAGTAATTATCAAGTAACACATGTACCGATATCACCTCCAGCGAAGCTAGCCAACAAGAAGGTTGAGCCACCGAGAGCGAATCAGCCATGGAAGAGACCATCAATGTACGGGGGTGCACGTTTTTAAAGGAATACATTTTATATTTGTGACTGAAGTGAATCTTCATTTTGACACACACGCACGATTAAAATGTCAAAAAATAAATAAGGTGTTTATTTTCAGAAACATCAAGAGCATTGTTTTACAATCGAATCGAAATTCAACATTGTATATGAGTGCGGAACATACCGTATCTTGGATGGTACGAACCGTAGAAGGTGAAAGAAAAAACCGACCTCCTTAGCCAATCAGAGGCGGCTGACACTGGAGGCAAGCCGGGCGTGACTCCTGAGTGCTCTTCAGATCATGCTGCGACTTATGTCCTTAGTTCAGTCCAGCGATAGTCTTTATAAACTGTTCCTATTGTCCGGGCTCAAATGTTTCATCCATACATTGTTTAAAATGTGCGCCGATAAACATCGCGGTCATTCACCACAGCTGTTTGTAGATGTTGTCTACTCTATGTTGGCATAGTCTTTCGAGGAGGCTGGGGTGTGTTTGGAAACGTTTACTGACAGGTTATTTAACCTGTGGAGATTATTTCCGTTCTATCCGAACCTGAAGAGTTGTCAGATATGCGCAGGTTTCTTAAGATTACATCACCAGATATATAGGCTTGTGTTTTGATGATACACTTTCAACCGTCGGAAAAACTTGAAGCATGCCTGAACTGCTGCCACCAGGGAGCGCTATTGCTTACAGGGTGAATTGCTGGTAGTCAGACATGTACAGCAGTGATGCGCACCTGAGAAAGAGTGGGACTACATGTTTTGTTAGGTCCAGTGCTTGAATTGCAATAAAGGGGCCAGTAATCTAAAACAGCATCGGCCTGGCTTTCATGAGTAAGGGCTTAGATAAATGACCGGTACAGCTATACCACGAGTTGATTATTTTTATGTTTTCTCTCTATACAAAAAACAACATTTGTAATAAAAAAAATACATCAAATGTATTCTTTCAATTATTAATTATGCTTTTTCAGCTTGCTCCTTGCAGACAGCCATCTCTGACACACGCACGCGCGCACGCACACACACACACACACACACACACACACACACACACACACATTACTACTACTACTACTACTACTACTACAGCGTGCGTACCTAGATTCACCAATAAGTGGCGGTGCGCAGTAATAAAAAACGGCGCGCAGGCGGACAAAAATCAGGTACTCCGTACCGGCCCAATTCAAGCACTGGTTATATCCATCCATGTCACAACGCCGAGCTTTATTAGAGATAATCTTTGCAATTATTATGGAGCTATGCACCTCACATGTCTGCTATAGGCAATGTGTTATAGGCTATTGTAACACTATAATAATTAGGAGTCATTCTATTCTATTCGTTTCTATTCTATGCTATTATGTTCTATTCTGTTGTACTGTATTCTGTTCAATCTAATAATTACCCACTTAATGCTCTATTATATTGTATTATATTCTAGGCGTTGCTATTCTATTTGTATTGTTCTGAGGGGAAAACAACAATTATCGTTTTCAAAAAAAATGTCATGAGAGATTAGAAGGCTGCCTATTGACTTAAATAAAAGTGAATTCTACCTAATGTGTTAAAACGCGCAGGCATTTAAACCAAAAAAAAAAAAAAAAAAGCTCGACACGACCTGAGCTGACCGATGGCCTGAGGTGAGCGATGAACACACGACCTGAGCTGAGTGATGAACACACGACCTGAGGCGAGCGATGAACACACGACCTGAGGTGAGTTACGAACACACGACCTGATCTGAATGATGAACACACGACCTGAGGTGAGTTACGAACACACGACCTGATCTGAATGATGAACACACGACCTGAGCCGAGTGATGAACACACGATCTGAGCCGAGTGAAGAACACACGACCTGATCTGAGTGATGAACACACGACCTGATCTGAATGATGAACACACGACCTGAGCCGAGTGATGAACACACGATCTGAGCCGAGTGAAGAATACACGACCTGATCTGAGTGATGAACACACGACCTGATCTGAGTGATGAACACACGAGCCGGTCCCTCGTCAGCTGTTGTCAGTTCGCGCTCGGGTCGCGGCGGTTGTTTGGACCAACCGGCGCTCCGTGACGTGGGGACTGGAACCAGAGACCGGAGAGAGAGGAGGGTTGCACAAACTAGCAGTTGGGGAATATAGCTCGGAGCCGGTGTAAACACAGACCAATTATTCGCCCCGAAATAACCAAAGATTTGGACAACTCGTCGGGGAAAGGGACACGTATAAAGAAGGAAGCGGTAAGTGTTGTTATTACCATGGTGTCTCAGTGTTGTTAGCCAATGAGCTCTTCAGCCTCTGTGGTTGTCACTGAGTCACATTAGCCAGCTAGCTAGCGATGCTATGCTGCCACTTGCAATGCACTGTAATGCAATGCAATGCAATGCAATGGTGGTTTGCAGTACTGTTCAATTATATCAGCACAGATGGCAAATAGTCTGGCTTTAAGCCTGTGTTCATTACACATGCATGCATTTATAATCGCAGGCGAATGCATTTCAAGTGACACGGGCGACAGATGGGATGCAGCTACTGTGGAGCTTGCACGGATAGCCTAGCTAACTCTTTATTGCAGTGTAGTGTCTCGTTATGCTGTGCTGAGTGTGTTCCTGAGCCCATCACACTGCTATGTAAGCTGCTGTCCAACATTGAATAGTTGAAAGTGTGGACACGTACACGTAGCCACATATGATGCTGTTGTCAATAGCTCAGTATGGCTCCAGTCATAACAGAGGCAGTTATTCAGCGACACATAACCAACATATAACCAAACCAAGTAAGTCTACACGTCTGCCTGTGTACCACATGTGGGTCTGTTGAGTTTAAAATGTAAAACCGAGTGTCCAACAAGTGTAAAAAACAGCTAGTCTCTGCTGACGTACGCACATGTATTACGTTGTTGTTACTAAGCTATACACAACTGTAGCTTAGATTTTGTCCAGCCACTTGTATAGTGGCTGGCATGGGGTTCACTGATGCGATGACACGTATTATGTAAATAGGTTCAACATTGAACGTCAAATGTATAATGTAAGCTGAGCCCATGCTTTACTAAAAGTTTACTACAGCGGTTCGGATGTTTGTGTTTACTTGTTGCTGATGCCTCTTTAAAAATGCTGAAAACATTTTCAGAAAGCTAGAGTAGGGAAAGGGAGCTGTCTAAGTTTAGTTGGAGTTTAGTTGTCTAAAATAGTACAATTTGGGTTAGATGTCAGCTTGTATTGTTGACATCTTGTATTACCTTTGTATCACCAGTGTGGTACCCTTACATTGAATATGCTCACATTCAGACTTGATTGAAGATCATTTCCTTTCTGATTGTGATCTTAAAATGAGTTGTTGTTTGTTGTTGTTTATTGTTGTGGTTGTCCCCCAGCGGTGCATGGGCG
>OMNR01093114.1:0-11713 GCA_900303205.1 Mora moro
CGACACACACGACCACACACACACACACACGCCACACACACACACACACACACATAGTCTCACACCCCCATGTGCTGCCCTGTACGGTTTGACCCGCCGCTGAGGTGCTATGATGCCTGGCTTCGGGGGTCAAAGTTCATCCCGCCTCCCATTAAAATGCAATAAGGGCTGTTTCCTAGAGGGGCTGCATGCCTCTGCTGCTTAATCAGCCGTGCCCTCCCTCCTATCATCTGCTCTCTCCCTTTCATCTTTTAATCACTCGTGGTTTTTCTATCGCTCTCCCTCCCCCCAACCTCTCTTCCTCAGCGCTAGACGTTTCTCTTCGTGTGTTTGCTGCCCAAGTGGAAAGACGAGGAAGTTCAAAGAAAGAAGTTGGCTGAAGTCAATAATGAGCACATTTTCATTTCTCTTTGAAAAAAGTCTTAGTCTTGGTATTTCTCTCTCGGCCTCCCGTTGCCCACAACAGGGTCTTCTTCATAAAACACAGATATTTTAACGTGCGCCATTTTGATACTTGTTTTCTCCCCCCACGCTCTTTAAATGTGTGCGAGAATGTGTTTTGTTGGTGTGGGGGGTTTGTGGTGTGCGAGCCCTTTGTGGCGCAGTACAACAGCAACAGAGATCACCAAGCACCAAGTGTTGGGTAAAGACGCCTCCGGTCGGCAAAACTACCACTCAGCCTGGACAGATTGCATCACCACCATCGACTGGTGCCTCTGTCTCTGTGTGTGTGTGTGTGTGTGTGTGTGTGTGTGTGTGTGTGTGTGTGTGTGTGTGCGTGTGTGCGTGCGCGTGTGCATGTGCGTGTGTGCATGCGCGCACAACCTTTTCATATACGAATATACTGTATATCAGTGACACATTTGAAGACACCCACCCATCCATGAAGATGCAATGAAGTAGAGAGCCAGAGAGAGTGAAGTATCTCTGGAGGGGAAGAGGAGATGAGAATTGTTGTTATTCTCAAGTCAAACTTTTTGTCAGTTTTAACTGACTAAGGACATATTATTGGTACATGTTTTTTTTCTGTATTATTGCATTTAGTGTCTTTTGAGAGAGTCGTGAATGTGTTCCTTATTAGTCGAGAATTCGGACTGTATTGAAGTTATTTAGAATTTTGTTCTCCCTCGCCTAACACAATGACCCCTGACCCCTGGCTGCTCTGTGCTCTCTTCCTGTCCAGGCTCCTCCTACTTCTTCAAAGGGAAGGAGTACTGGCGCGTGCTGGCCAGTGACATGGAGGTGGAGGCGGGGTTCCCTCGATTCATCGCTAAGGACTGGCTGTTCTGCACTGAGATGCAGTCGGACTCTCCCAACATGGACAGCAAGAACGCAGAGGGCAGCGGTCAGCACCTCCCCGACCACGCAGAGAATGGCTACGAGGTGTGCTCGTGCACCTCCGACACAGCCTCTCCACTAGGGGCCCATACCTCCCCTTCTACCCTCCTCTGGCTCCTCCCACCTCTCTGGACACTCCTTGTGGCCCTCGGCTCCACGCCTCTATGATGACAAAGTCAGAGGACAGAGGAGTTGAAATGAGACCAGGAAATCTAGCGGCCAAGTCGCCGAGAGCGAGGACTGGACTAGAGCCTGATTGGTGGAGAGTGAGGGGACACTCGGTTTAAACCACCAGAATAAATGTGTTCTCTTACATTGTATAATGATGTTGCTAATTTGCTGTTATTTATTTACTATTCCGTTTGTTGGACTCCATCATTCAAAAATGCCTTGCATTATGTGTGCATATGTGTTTTGTTTTACTGAAAGGAAAAGCTCTACAGGAATCCAGTACAGGTCTACTGTAGGCCTTCTGTTCATTAGCATTTGAAGGGATTAGAACTGTGTTCTACAGAGTAAACACAGAGGGCCGCAGGTACGAGGAACTACAGGCTGAAATATGTTTCAGCCTGTAGTTCCTCGTGTTCTAGAAACAAACTGCGGCAATGGTTCATGGTGGCATTGGGTTAGGGGTGAGTGTGGGAGCTGAGTGGCAGAGTGCTCACAGGTGGGTGTTTCAGAGCAAGACAACTGGATTGCATGAATGCTAAGTGGTCGTGTTGGTGACTAAGGGCTAGTCAGTGAAGACCAGGTAATATATGTAATATCAGATTATATTTACATTTGCATTGACAAGTAGACACCTCGGAATGAGACAACATGACCAATTGTTGTCCAATCACCATGTGCTAATATTAAATCTGCAATAAGCACCCCACTTTGTTTAGATTAAATTGCCTTTTGATTGAGTCTTTGATTCAATCAATCTTTGATTGAGAACCATGAGACTCAATTAAACACAATTAAACACAATTTAATCAAAACAGTGGGTCGAGCTAAAATTGCTGATTGTAGCTTTAAACCTGCACTATGTAAGTTTACTCATTAGCAACCTCTAGTGGCTTGAGTTGTAGCTACAGTTGTAGGTAGACCTATATCATTTAAAGGGGAACTGACCCCAACTCATTAAGTTAGGGTTAGAACCCTAGGGCTGCACCCCAGAGACACAGAGAGCATCGGCAACAACTGCAGTCCTTTTTGACACGATATCCCTAATGCAGAGAGATGGAGATAAGGATAAGGAGATAAGTTATCCTTTAAGAAAAACTGTTGTCAAAAGTGGAACAGAATAAAGTGTTTTATAGACAACAATTCCCTGTATGGATTGACTCAAGGATGGCGAGTTTTATTCTTGAGAAACATTGTACTTCAGATATGTTTTAATGGAGTACATAGCTGCAATAGAAAAGTTACATAGTACAGCATACAAATGCTTATGCAAACACAAACGTGTTTATTTACCGTAGGTTTCTTATTTTTTACCATGCTGGCTAGTCGGACATTCCTTGTTGTTGTGTTTGTCTCTTGCTTTACTTATTAACCGAGATGACATGGATGGATGGACTCAATGCCTTCGTTTCTAGACTGCACTATGAAAAATCTTTCAAGGAACTTCTAACCGTAATTAAGGCAGCATTGGATAAGTCTTGATTTTGTTTTATTATTTTTATAATAATGATGGTGGAACATGGGAATGGCTGTTCATGCCCTCACACCCAGATGCTAGCGGTGGTTAACGGACGACCAAGAGGAAGACAAGATGGCCGCCGCATGGACCTCAAGGACTTCTTCTTACTTCTTCAGATATATTTACATACAATTCAGAGAGATAAAGATGCCGATATATTTGAAATGAAAAGTCGCATTACAAAATGTAAACCGAAATAATGTACATTTAAAAGTGTGTTTTCTAATGTGATAATATTTTTGTAGAAAAATAAAGATATGACCAATTATGTTACAGGTGCATAGATCTGTCTGTATGTAGCCTACTAAAACATACACAACAGTCACAAAAATACGACATTTTTGTATCTCTTAGGATAGAGCATTCTTGTGGGTACTCTTCACTCAGTTTACTTTGGCTAATGCAGGTAAATCTTTAATTTGTATCTCATAATTTCAACCTTTAGCTATAGCCTTTCTACATGCAAAACCACACTGTCCACTTATTGTATTGCTTATGTTAACAGTCAATTTTTGAATCTATTCATTTAATGATGTCAGAAGAAATACCTTTTGGAATGAAAACATACCTATTGGGCATGTCATTTCATCCATTGTCTTCAACTGTCTGTAACGCAGAGGCCTGGAGCAGTGATGTTAACCACTGATGAAGGATGTTTGTGGTGAGGCATCCTGAATAAAGCAGGGACACACACACTGGTGCCAACACCGCCGATCTGTTTGCTCTCTCTGAGGTCAATCATCATATTGTGTCAACTCCAATGTATTTTGGCATTTAGTAGGCATGTAGAATTCACATAACTGCACATCACAGCCTTGCTGTCACAACTCAAACTGAGCGTGTGTGTGCGTGAGCATATGTTTCATTTCATTTCAAACCTATATTTAAGCCTTGGAAGATCATTTTTTGCTCATTTGTAATGATATCAAGATACAGAGAAACACAGTACTAAACAATACTCAGTGAAAACAATTGCACACTGAGGTCAACTGGTTTGAGATCCTAGTCTTGAATTGTCCATCGGTGGTGAGAGTGTCCATCTTGAAGATAATAATTCCATGCACATGCAAAAACAACTAAAGGCAGATTTTCCAAGTTCATAATAACCCCACTGGATATGAAGCATAAGACAGCTAGTAGAGCGAGTTTGGTAAGGTCCTGTGGTCCAGTCCAGCATAGATGTTATATAGGATGGTGAATGTCCAATAAGGGATTGATGGATGAAAATGTATCACGCCTCTGATCCAGAGAGGACCAACCAACTTTGTCATACAGAATGAAATGGTGAGTGCCATAGGGATCTCCAGTAATGAATCTGAGGGCATTGAATCTGAATCATATATTTTTCCTTCAAAAGGGAAGCTGGATCTGTTTCAGTACAAAAATCTGGGATTTTGCCACAGATTTTCAATATGATTCATGATTCATCAATCCAAATACCTAGATATTTATATTCTATTACTCTCTCAATATTGCTACCATCTAATGTGGATAGGTGTAAACTGTTAAAATCAATATATCTTGCTCTAGAAAAAAGCATGAACTGTTTTGCTTGCATTGAGTACTAATTTAAGGTTGACAAGTGTATTTTGCATAGCAGTAAAAGAAAGTTGTAGGTTCTCAACAGCAAGTTGTACAGTCAGCAAAGCAATACAGAATAGTGTCAGCCACGAAAAGATGGACATTACAGTCAGTTAGAGAAGAGACAATATGGTTAATATAAATTGTAAACAAGACAGGGCCCAGAATTGCTCCTTGTGGAACCTCTTTTGTTACTGGTAAAAACTCCTGATTGGATTTTTCCAGCTTTCACACACTGAAATGTTTTACAAAGATAATTCTGAAACCATCTACAAGCAATTGAATCAAACCCAATATTACATACTCTCTGAATAAGCAGAGAATGTGCAGAAATCAAAAAGGTTTTTTTGCTAAGTGTAGCGATTTCTCTTGCTGCTAGCGAGTCACGCTCCAGCGGTATTAATGAAGTGTTGTGGCCTCGCCTCCAGGGTTAGTATTACCATGCTAAGTAGCTAATGTCTTAGCTCAGTTGGATGTAAAACGCCTTCGCTTACCCTAGGAAGACATTTGATCAGGAATCGAATAAGCTTGAATAAGAAAATGTTTTTAAAGATTGGGTACATTCATGTAATCTGGTTGATTCTGTTGAGATAATTCTGCCCTAAGGAGATTCACATCGTTTGGTCCAACTCTTAATGAATCTCCTGGATTTATAGCACATTGGGACTACAATATTGTTTTATCACCTGCTAATTTGTGATGCAAATATGAATATGGCAATACTAATATGAATATATGAATATGAAAATATGAATACGAAGATATGAATATGAATATATTCATGGTGTTTGAATGAAGTGGGGCTTTAAGATCAGAAACCAGCCGGAGCAGAAAGGTAGAAAGTAACTTTGGTCACTGTCTGAGTTATCAACCACATGACCTGTCTAAACTACTGGCAACTCAACACAACTCACTGCGGTGTGTGTGTGTGTGTGTGTGTGCGTGCGTGCGTGCGTGCGTTAGTGCGTGCGTGCGTGCGTGCGTGCATCTGTCTGTCTGTGTAAAAGAGACAGAAAGAAAGAGACAGAGAGTGAGATGAGAGAGAAACTACATGTTTGTAGTTTCCTTTAGAGTCAGTTCAGTAATTACGGTTAACAGAGTTTTAGGGAGCTCTAATGGGGCCAGGCACAACCAATCAAGCACAGACCAAACATCACACGTCATAACTACTGTGGGACACAGAGAAATCACCTGCAGGGCTGAGCATGTGTAGCAGGCTATAGGCTATTGACAGTAAGCTATAGACAGGCTATAGACAACAGGCTATAGACAGTAGGCTATAGACAGGCTATAGACAGTAGGCTATAGACAGTAGGCTATAGAGCAGGCTATAGACAGTAGGGTATAGACAGGCTATAGACAACAGGCTATAGACAGTAGGCTATCGACAGGCTATAGACAGTAGGCTATAGACAGTAGACTATAGACCGTAGACTATAGACAGTAGGGTATAGACAGTAGGCTATAGACAGTAGACTATAGACCGTAGACTATAGACAGTAGGGTATAGACAGTAGGCTATAGACAGTAGACTATAGACAGTAGGGTATAGACAGTAGGGTATAGACAGGCTATAGACAGTAGGCTACAGACAGTAGGCCCTCGAGCAGGCTATAGGGCAGGCTATAGACAGTAGGCTATAGATAGCAGGCTATAGGGCAGGCTATAGACAGTAGGCTATAGACAGTAGGCTATAGACAGTAGGCTATAGATAGTAGGCTATAGACAGTAGGCTATAGACAGTAGGCTATAGACAGTAGGCTATAGACAGTAGGCTATAGACAGTAGGCTATAGACAGTAGGCTATAGACAGTAGGCTATAGACAGTAGGCTATAGACAGTAGGCTATAGATAGCAGGCTATAGACAGTAGGCTATAGATAGCAGGCTATAGAGCTACTTATTCTACGTTCTGTATGTTCTAGATAGTATGTTCTCTTCTCTGTCATGTGAATCGTAAGCTGTCCTGGAAAACTTGAATTCCCTTCACGCACACACACACACACACACACAAACAAAAAAGGGAAGGGACATATAATACAACATATAAGGGACTTCTTACTTCTTACTGAACCTGGAATACAATTAGAATAACAATTTTACAACAAATTTACAATAGATTTATAACTTATTAGATGTAGATGTCTACTTTTTTCCTTGCAGAGGTTGAAAGACAGACAGAAGTTAGTAAAGCTGGCAGTGAAGTGGGGATAACATGGTTTTATACCTTTCCATTTACAGCAGTGGACATGGTATTTACCCAGAATGGTTATGACGTGTTCTAAGTTATACATGTGGGTGAGACCCAGATGGTTATGCTGATGGTTGAATTTGATGCACTTAATGTTTAAAATTGATTTATAAAAGAAAGGTTTATGATGGATTATGCAGAGTATAGCATTCGTTTTCATATACATTTTGATATTTGTTGTGGTATTTAAATGTACTGCAGTTAATATCATGTTATAATATCATGTGTGGTGTCAAATAAGAATATGTTTATCCTCTGTTTTGTACTTTTGCCAATCAGAAACTCTGTGCTAAGTTACACATGTGAGACTGAGAGGTTATGCTGAGGGTCATGTGCTCGTCACAGCTGTGACGTCCTCCTGTTTCTTGAAAATGTTTCTATATCTGTCTAGTTTTATAAAGAGCTCATATCGTTACGGTAGGCCTACCAGGTGCTGCAGTTACATTTTGACACATTTTGGAACAGATCAGAAGACTTTTGGGAAATGTGGATACTCGCAACAATTGGAAATAAGGAAATGTGTTTAATATATGATTGACATATTTTGTGTATGTTTTCTTCATTCTTTTTGTGAAGATAATTGACAAAATAATACAATACAAAAATGCAAATAAATGATCTATCCTTTTGAGTAATAGTTAATGGTTTTAGTTTATCTTTATTTTTGTTACCTGGGTTACATAAACGCAAGTATTCTATAAGATCTGTAGCCACATAGACTTGAAACAATCTTTGCAGAATCAAATGTTTGATGGCTTTGTTCGCACAGTATCTGTACCACAAGTCGTTGTCCTTTCATGCTCGTCAGTCTTTGGGTCAAATCTGTTTTGCAGTCCTTTGCTGCCCTCTGGTGGTACATACAACAATACGTAAATAGGTAACTATTATTAAACATTTGCGACATTTTTTAGTTGTCCCGAATAATGTATCTCTATACAATAAAGCAGAATGTACGTCGTTAGTCACGGTGAGTCACGTGAGCGGAATTGCGTTCACCTGACGCGGCGCCCACAGGTGAGCGGCCACAAGTGAGCGGCTCGGGGAGTCGGCTGCCGCAGGTGAGGAGCGCGTGGAAGCTGATTGAGGTCATTTGTTGCGTACAAATGACGCACATGGCCACGTGGCCCCAGGCCCCAGCCCCTCGAACCCAGAACAAGCCTCCGGACCAGCAGGTATACCCCCCGGACCAGCAGGTATACCCCCCAAACAAGTCACCGAGATGGCACTATCACTTTTGTTGAATCTCGATGTTGTGTCTTCATAAGCATTGCGGGTCATGTTTCGGTAGTTAATGGTTTTCCTCCTGTTGTCTTGGTTATTAGTTACCTTGGTATGGAGGTATTATCTGCATAGTTCACCCTGCTCCCGGTGTGAAACCCTCTGCACCGCTCGTTAGTTTAGTAGAGGCGTGTGTTGTTCTGTGGGCATGGATTAGACCGTCAACCTTTTCATTTGGCATTTGAGGGGTGACAGTTGTATCTCTATCGTTAGGTCAGACGCATTAAAACAACCCAGGAGAATTCAGCCGTTCAACAGAAACAACATGAGAGATTGTACCACGCGTTGTGCTGCACCTTGCGCCCCGCTTATAGAACCGATTGTTTTTGAATGCCCTAGTGTTGTATTTTACTTTTTTTTGTTTATGAAGTCATCTGCTCGTCGTCTGCTGTTAGTGATGGTGAACTAAGTAGGCCTAGATGTTAATTTAATGAAAACTCGTCATGCACACAACTTGTGTTTTGCTGTGCATGTCAGGCATGTTGGTTCTCTTGGCTCAGAGTACTGTTGTTGTTGTTGTTGTTGTTGTTTCCATAACGGCTTGTCCTTTCTAATTTCACTGCACTTGCGCTAACTAATTAGGACTGTGAATGAGGATGAGCAATTACCATAACATGGGGTAGTACGACTACAAGTGGTTTGTTTACTAAAGTTCCCCAGCGATGCGATGAGATCACTTCTCTTGGATTCGGTGACTTGTACTCTTATGATGTTTTCTAGCCAACTGGCTAGAAAACATAACGATAATGGTGAATATTATATTTTTAGTTACGCTGAGTTCTACACTTTTCCACAGTTAGTCTTGACATAGAACCCTGCTCTGTTCTGTCCTATCTGTCTGTCAACAGAGATGTAGAATTGGCTTAATTTCTACGGACATCTGTACTTGTATGTTAAGCGGATGCTCATCAATGAATTTATCTTGATCTTATAACTTGAGACCATCAATTTGAAAATGTACATAAAATGTTCATAGTGCAGAACATTCGGTAGTGCAGTAGTTTGCTAGTTTAAAGAGCTTTGCTGTGTGTCAGTCTGTCTGCTGTTCTTTACTTGGCAAGTGCATTTCTTACTCTTTTTAAATGGAAGCATGGGGTAGGATTTCCTTTTTTGGGCCATATTTAAACCATTTAAAATATTTGAAAGCCAAAAAAAAATGCTGGGTGGGACATTCAAGTGTTTTTATTTGTCTATGAACTGCTTTTCTGTGTCTGTCGGTGTACGAGTTGCGACACAAACGGTATTGTAATGATTTGTAGATGTAGACTCCTAAGTGTTTTGTTGGTGGGCTGACTGTATATTGTTCCAGAACTACTCCACCAGCCATGTCAGACGAAGGCTGTCCGTCTCCACCCCCCCTCAAGCAGTCCACCATCATGTCTCCCCAGGAGGCCGCGTCGGGGAAGAAGTCTCATTGGTCCCAACTGGAGATTACTGGTTGGTTCTCCCCTGTGAACAATCCCCTGTTCACTATGTAGCAGCCACTAAAACATTAAACATTACCATCACCATTAAACCCTTTGCCAGAAACACACACTAGATGTGTTTTTGCCATAGTGCTTACAATGAAGTTGTAGTGAATGGAAATTGTCAGGAAAGAAAACGATGGTTACATTATGGGTTCTTTACATTCAAATTCAATTATAGTTAAAAAACTATATTGACTGCATGCAATGTTTTGTGTTTTCAGACTTTTTTTTTTAATGGCACCACAAAGTGCTGATAATAAACAGAGGTGTCTGTTGTCTGTAGACCAGGTGACTGATACACCAACATTCATGAGGCAGAAGGTCTGCGGAAACATGTATTATGGCCAGAAAAGTTTGACTCTGTTACGCCCACCGCACCGTACCGCCTCTACTGTACCGCCTCTACTGTTCCACTCTGTTACGCCCACCGCACCGTACCGCCTCTACTGTACCGCCTCTACTGTACCGCCTCTAAAGCTTCACACTCTGTTACGCCCACCGCACCGTACCGCCTCTACCGTACCGCCTCTACTGTACCGCCTCTACTGTACCGCCTCTACTGTACCGCCTCTAAAGCTTCACACTCTGTTACGCCCACCGCACCGTACCGCCTCTACTGTACCGCCTCTACTGTACCGCCTCTACTGTACCGCCTCTAAAGCTTCACACTGTTACGCCCACCGTACCGTACCGCCTCTACTGTACCGCCTCTAAAGCTTCACACTCTGTTACGCCCACTGCACCGTACCGCCTCTACTGTACCGCCTCTAAAGCTTCACTCTGTTACGCCCACCGTACCGTACCGCCTCTACTGTACCGCCTCTAAAGCTTCACTCTGTTACGCCCACCGTACCGTACCGCCTCTACTGTACTGCCTCTACTGTACCGCCTCTAAAGCTTCACTCTGTTACGCCCACCGTACCGTTCCGCCTCTACTGCTGCTTGTATTTATTTGACCTGACTATATGTCAAATATAGTCAACGGCAGTAATCCAAATGACTTGGCTGAGAGTTTAATGTGAGCACACTCTCACCACAAATGGAAACAATAGCAGTATAGCACTTTCATCTGTTGGAGTCAGGTCACCTCAGCACAGAGTTTGTCAAAGTTTGTGGACAAAGAAACATTGAATTGATAATGTATTACCACGAAAACAAAAGTGCTACTACTACTAGCTCACGCTAAATGTTCTTAGGCTAAATTGACACAACAAAGTCATTTTGACAAATTTATATTGGCTTATATTAGTTACTAGATGATGTCGACAAACAAGTAGGATTGGATCGCTGACCCTTCACCCCTCAACTCTAACATGGTGGTTGTCTGGTTTCCAGGCGGCGTCAGACACCTCAGCAGCTCACTATGGAGGCTGTCCCACCTCACAGCACTTTACATCAATCACAACCGGCTGACCGCCCTGCCGTCCGCCATCGGCCGCCTGCACCGACTGGAGTACCTGAACCTGTCCTGCAACCAGCTCTGCACTCTGCCCTCCGAGATCGGCACTGTGGTGTCCCTCAGGTAGGACCCAATACTACTCTACAGTACCCAATACTACTGTCTATACAGGTACTTTACAAATCTACAGTACCCAATACTACTGTCTATACAGGTACTTTACAGTGAGTACAATATGGGCTTTATTTAAAACAACCTAACCCTAAACGTGCTGAAAAATATAATGTGTAGAGTAGATAGATGGATAATAGATTATATTATTTACATTATTTAAATGTGGATTTAGATTTAGAAGGAGGGTCCAGGGTGAAAAATGTGTTCCATCCATATTGTCTACTTGTCTGCTTGTCTGTTTGATGAATACAGTTTTCATGTTAAGTTCAATAATATTGATCTTTGAGTTACATTGGCTGAGGGCCAAACTTCTTTTGCCTACATGAATATAAATGTACATAAATCGATACCTGAAACTATTAACCTAAATCGCATACACGGTCAATCAGTACTTTTAAAACCATTGAACTACACACTTAACTGTACGTTTTGATGCATGATTTGAAATACTTCTGTTTCTGCAGGGAATTGCATTTAAACGACAACAAGTTAAGCATTTTACCCTTTGAACTGGGAAAGCTCTTTCAGCTGCACACT
>OMNR01093137.1:0-10258 GCA_900303205.1 Mora moro
CAGGCAGGGCAGGAAAACAGACAGGGTAGGTGGAGAGGGAGACAGGCAGGGCAGGAAAACAGAGAGGGTAGGTGGAGAGGGAGACAGGCAGGGCAGGTAAACAGACAGGGTAGGTGGAGAGGGAGACAGGCAGGGCAGGTAAACAGACAGGGTAGGTGGAGAGGGAGACAGGCAGGGCAGGTAAACAGAGAGGGTAGGTGGAGAGGGAGACAGGCAGGGCAGGTAAACAGACAGGGTAGGTGGAGAGGGAGACAGGCAGGGCAGGTAAACAGACAGGGTAGGTGGAGAGGGAGACAGGCAGGGCAGGTAAACAGACAGAGTAGGTGGAGAGGGAGACAGGCAGGGCAGGTAAACAGAGAGGGTAGGTGGAGAGGGAGACAGGCAGGGCACAAGCAGGCGGGACAGGATTGCAGGCAGACAAGGACAGGTAGGCCGGGGGCGGAACAGGCAGACGAGGGCAGGTAGGCCAGGCGGGACAGGCAGACAAGCAGATGAGGCCAATGCAATACTAACGCTACAAAAATACTTGGGAGTATAATTCAACAAAGGATCAGAGAATCACAGTAACTGGGTTAGAAAGAACAACAATCTGGCGATGAGTGGGTGGAAAGCCGGGGTTTAAATACTGGATGGGTGATGAGTTGATGAACCGCAGGTGTGTGAGCTGATCAGGAGGGAGGAGTGGATGATGTCATCAGGGGAGGAGCTGGGAACTGCCAACACGCCCACAAACACATGCAACACAAAGACAGGCAAGACAGGGAGAAGGAAGGAAGGCTAGCTGCTGCTAGTCATTCCATTTATTCTTATTATTTACAATTAACAATTATATTAGAAGATTGGTGAATACCTATATTGTAAAAGTAGATTCATGTAAATAATCGAATAAGTGAATACAGCATTTGATGCTTCAGTAAATACATACTTCCCCCGCTAGCGAGCATAGATATACTTGGATGTTTCAAAATGGGCTTGCTGAAACCACGATGCAGAGTACTAACCACTATACAGGACAGACCAGTCCACCCCAACAGGCCGGGTCGCCGAATGCTAGCAGCAAACTGGCTGCATGCCGTTCGGTCCTCTCCACGCGATTGACTGTTTACTTCACACCATTCCCAGAACCTCCATCTCCGCCTCTAGTGGCACCTCTGAGTACCGTTCCCCCGACAGCTCCCCCTACCGGCCTCATCCGTCATTAACTGGATTGAGTCCGGATCCTTCCAGTGCTGTGTTATGTATTTTTAAGATTTCTATTATAATTTCACATCACTCTGCCAGATGAAACAGGCACACCCTACACAGCAATATTAATAAATAAAGATCAGGACCAAAACCCAATAACTCTCAACATCTGAGTACACTCCATGGGGGGGCTCTGATTAATACTAGATCACTTGTAAACAAGACTTTTTCTCTGAACTTCTTCCTCCAGACTGCATTTTTAAGCTCCCCTCCGACCACTGGCAAGGGTGGAGGGCTCTTACTACCTCTCCGTTAGACTACTGTAATTTTTGTATGTGGGCCTAGATCAGGCCTCCCTTCGTCGTCTGCAGTTAGTTCAAAATGCAGCCGCTTGTCTTCTAACTGGAAAAAGAAAGCGTGATCACATAACACCAGTATTGGCCTCTCTCCACTGGCTTCCGCTCCATTTCAGGAATGATTGCTTGTTTTTAAGGTTTCAAACGGACTAGCGCCACCTTATCTAGTAGAACTCTTGCATCTTTATACCCCAGTTAGAGCACTAAGGTCGATAAATCTGATGCTCCTGGATGTTCCCAGATCCACACTCAAAAACAGTGGCAACCAAGCTTTTGTGGTGGCTGCCCCTAATCTGTGGAACAGATTAAAACTGCTCGGACTGTAGAAACTTTAAAATACATCTGCCAGATCAGTCTGACAATGTCGGTTCCACAGCCAGATCTTGACCACTGCTCGGTGGAGGGCAGGGGAGCAGTCCCCCGTTTCTTTGTGAGTTTCTTAGGATTGAACTGGACTGGATTGCCTGGTATCGCTAAATCTCCGTTCTTGCGTGACCTGGACTGATATTTCCAAGACATTGTTTTATCGTCCAGTGCTCCCTTTTTTATCACAAGCTATTTATGACCCACATGTGTTTTAAAGAGACTTAGAAATAAAAATAACTTTTATTTTTTATACATACTCGTGTCCTTCTCGCTGTGTTGATGTGGCCGGGAATCTGAACCTTAACTTGATGTTGACAGCTTCAAACCTGTTCCATACCCAAACCTGTTCCATACCCAAACCGGAGAACACCTACAAGGACTCTCTACTCCTACAAGGATGCTACTTTTTCCTCTCTCTTTCTTACACACACACACATTGATCTTGCTTATTGCATGACTAATTTGAATTATATGTATTGTTTATTTATGTTTTTTCATGTACTATTTACAATTGTTTCAAGTATTTATTTTCTCAATGTCTTCTATCAATTCTGTCAGCTGCCCGAGTGGTCAAGAGGCACATGAGGGAAGCACGAGTCGGAATGACCTTCAGCATGAAGACGTTTTTTATTTCTCACATCACCATTACCTTCCTGCCCCCGACATACAAACTGACTAACTAACTAACTGCCTTATATAAGGTTGCCGGCTCAACCACTTAATTGGCACATACCACTACCGGGTTACTGTCTACATCACAGGTAACTGAACAGCAAATATTTACACGCACCACCTTTACCAAAAATATATAAATCATCATAAATATTTACACATCTAAAATCTCAGTTAATAAATACCAATAACCCCTCATATAATTCAATTACTTAACTTAGTTAATCGTGATTCTACCGTAACACTTAAAAAACATATGTAACGCTACTTTTGAATACCAAATCAAATGCGCATTATTTGTCTATTCACAGACGGACGAGGCGGAACCCAGCATGCACCCCGAGACTCACATGGATTGCAATAACAACAATAATCACCATCCAAAAAAATAAACACAATAAACCATCTAGTATGGTCTTGTAACGGTGCTCCGTCGGTCATCCGGTATAAGTAACAGTCAAGGTTTCTCTGTTTTTGCCCCATTGAAATTATAATGGTTTTTACTGAGTTGTTCTCCTTGTTTATTATTAAATTATTGGTATGTTACAAAAATCTTAACATTGAAACTCAGAAAGGTAACCAGCTACTTTACTATTCAGCTCTGATATGATTTTAATGAATGTCACTGTTTATATATTGTAATCATATTCCAATAATGATCTATTCTCTGTAGAAATTGTTGATCTTATGATCAAAAAGGGAGGAACTGTCGTGGAATTCATGAACTACACACCACATAAAACATGTAAGCTTCTATACCATATAGTTCATTAAATAAGCCTTTGTATAAAGTCTCTCTGCACCTCAAAGATGTGTGTCTACGGACACACATTGGTATGGACATAACTTATCTGATTTGCTGATAAGCTGATTTGACAATGTACTGTTAACCAACTCAAACTCTCAGTATGTGTATTGACAATTGACTTCAGCCTCTCTAGCCTATCTCCTCACATCAAAGGATCTGGGTGTGACTTAGCGGTTGACATTTTCAAAAAGGCTGCATAAACAAATGCAGAGGTTAGCATGTGGTAGTCAATGTCTGGTGGCAGGTAATGGGCTACTTGTGGAGAGTCATTAATTTGTTATTTTTTTGGCCTCAAAAAGAGTTTTAAGCTATCTAACTTATAATCTTCTGGTCCGTAGTGAGATGCGTTATCCATTGCAAAACTTTTGTTCATTCTTTCCTTTTGCATAAAAGTGTGAAAGTCAAAAGACTGGCGTGACCCGGATTTAAAAGCAGGTTGCTGAGGGCACAACGCAGAGTAGTAACCACGATATGATGACGGATCGTGAGTTTTGCTCTTTTTGGTCTCTAAAAGCTTTTAGGGCATTATCCATTGCACCACTGGCACAACACCTTCAGACTGAAGCCCTTCGCAAACTAGAATCTGGGACACCTGGGTAATATCCTGAACGGGAGTTGAACCCAGGCCGCCTCGGTGAAAACCAGAAATCCTGACCGCTAGACCATATGGGAATGTGTCAATGTTAAAGTGGTTCACACTCACTCTAACGGTTGAGGCTGTATTTCCTGACATTAAAGGATCTGGGCTTGAATTATCCGTTGACATTTTCAGACAGCACCCTTAACACATGCAGAGCCTCAGCACGTAATAGGCTACTTGTGGAGAGTTGTTCATTGGTCTTTAAAATCATCTTGAGCTAGCCAGGACTCAAACCTAGAATCTTCTGAGCTGTAGTCAGACACGTTACCCATTGTGCCACTAGGCCTACATTGTAACAGCCTCAACCCCTTCATCCAAAGACCTAAAACTACAGAAAGCACATGGTAGGTAACAGGCTACTTGTGGAGAGTTGTTCATTTGTTTTTTTTGGCCTTTAAAATAATTTTGAGCTAGCCTGGAGTTTGACGTAGAATCTTCCGATCCGTAGTCAGCAGCGTTATCCATTGCGCCACTAGCCCTTCATCACACCAGCCTCACACCAGCCTTTTCATCCAAAGACCTAAAACGACAGAAAGGCGATTGGGTTGAAATTCCTTTGTTCTTTCTGCGTAAAAGGCAAACGGCTGCTGTGACCGGGATTGCTGCGGCTACAAGGGAGAGTACTAACCACTCCACGATTACAGCAAGTGCGATTCCCATATCGGGAGTTGAACCAGGGCCGCCTGGGTGAAAACCAGGAATCCTGAGCGCTAGACCGCATGGGAAAGGCAGTGTAGAGGTGGTTCACACTCACTCTGAACGGTTGAGGCTGTAATTCCTGATATCAAAGGATCTGGGCTTGAATTATCCGTTGACATTTTCAGACAGCTCCCTTAACACATGCAGAGCCTCAGCACATTGTAGGTAATGGGCTACTTGTGGAGAGTTAATCATTTGTCCTTTTTTGGACTACATGATACCATGCTCAACCCCTTCATCCAAAGACCTAAAACTACAGAAAGGCGATTGGGTTGAAATTCCTTTGTTCTTTCTGCTCAAAAGTCAATTGGCTGCCGTGACCGGCTTCAAACAAGGGTTGCTGCGGCCACAACACAGAGTACTAACCACTAAACGATCACGGTAAGTGTGAATCCCATACCAGGAGTTGAACCAGGGCTGCCTGAGTGAAATCAAGGAATCCTGACCACTAGACCATATGGGAATGTGACAGTGTAAATGTGGTTCACACTCACTCTGAATTGTTGAGGCTGTATTTCATGATATCAGAGGCTCTGGGATTGACTTATCCGTTGACATTTTCAGACAGCTCCCTTACCACATGCAGAGCTTCAGCACGTGGTAGGTAATGGGCAACTTGTGGAGAGTTGCTCATTTGTGCTTTTTTGGCCTCTAAAATGGATTTGAGCTAGCCAGGAGTCTAAGCTAGAATCTTCTGATCCATAGTCAGACACGTTATCCATTGCGCCACTAGCCCTACATGATACCAGCCTCAAGCCCTTCATCCAAAGACCTAACACTACAGAAAGGCGATTGGGTTGAAACCTTTGTTCTTTCTGCTTAAAAGTCAAAACGCTGCCGTGCCGTTGCTGCGGCCACAACGCAGAGTACTAGGGACCCTGACCGCTAGACCATATGGGAATATGGCAGTGTAGAGGTGGTTCACACTCACTCTGAATGGTTGAGGCTGTATTTCACTATGTATTTCATGATATTAAAGGAATTGAGCTTGACATTTTCAGACAGCTCCCTTAACACATGCAGAGCCTCAGCAAGTGGTAGGTAATGGGAAACTTGCGCCACTAGCCCTTCATGATAACATCCTCAACCCCTTCGTCCAAAGACCTAAAACTACAGAAAGGCGATTGGGTTGAAATTCCTTTGTTCTTTCTGCTTAAAAGTCAAAAGACTGCAGTGACCCGGATTCAAACAGGAGTTGCTGCGGCCACAACGCAGAGTACTAACCACTATACGATCACAGCAAGTGTGATTCCCATAGCGGGAGTTGAAGCCGGGCCGCATGGGTGAAAACCAGCAATCCTGACTGATAGACCATATGGGAAAGTGCCTATCTGTTGACATTAGCACATGCAGAGCCTCAGCATGTGGTAGGTAATGGACTACTTGTGGAGAGTTGCTCATTTGTCCTTTTTTGGCCTCTAAAATGGATTCGAGCTAGCAAGGAGACGACCGTAGAACCTTCTGATTCGTAGTCAGACGAATTAGCCATTGCGCCACTAGCCCTACATGACACCATCCTCAACCCCTTCATCCAAAGACGTAAAACTACAGAAAGGCGATTAGGTTGAAATTCCTTGGTTCTTTCTTCTTAAAAGTCAAAAGGCTGCCGTGACCTGGATTCAAACCGGGGTTGCTGCGGCCACAACACAGAGTACTAACCACTATACGATCACGGCAAGTGTGATTCACATACCGGGAGTTGAACCTGGGCCGCCTGGGTGAAAACCAGGAATCCTGACCACATGGGATTGTGATGTTTTAGAGGTGGTTCACACTCACTCTGAATTGTTGAGACTGTATTTCACTATGTGTTTCATGATATCAAAGGATCTGGGCTTGACTTATCCGTTGACATTTTCAGACAGCTCCCTTAACACATGCAGAGCCTCAGCACGTGGTAGGTAATAGGAAACTTGTGGAGAGTTGATCATCTGTCCTTTTTTGGCTTCTGAAATGGATTCAAGCCTGCCAGGAGTCAAACCTAGAATCTTCTGATCCATAGTGAAACACATTATCCATTTCGCCACTAGCCCTACATGACAACAGCCTCAACGCCTTCATCCAAGGACCTAAATCTACAGAAAGGTGATTGGGTTGAAATTCCTTTGTTCTTTCTACTTAAAAGTCAAAAGGGTGCCGTGACCCAGGGTTGCTGCAGCCACAATGCAGAGTACTAACCACTATATGAAAACAGCAAGTTTGGTTCCCATACCGGGAGTTGAAGCCGGGTCGCCGGGGTGAAAACCAGGAATCCTGACCTCTAGACCATATGGGAATGTGCCGGTGTATAGGTGGTTCACACTCACTCTGAACGGTTGAGGCTGTAATTCACTATGTATTGTCAAGTAAGGTTGATTCATCAATGTTGTTGTAACAGTTATGTAACGCACTTATATTCCTGCACTTCACATGCATCAGCATTTTTCCATATAAGATTGTTTTATACGTTATATAATCAACATTACTGTTTCATGTATTAAGTCATTTACTGGTTAAAGTCCTTTTACTGTACTACATTGAATGTATACTCAATGATACGAGGGGCACTTTATAAGATTGAAGTACTTTATGATACGAAGCACAGTGCTGTTCACAAACACTTATCACTGGATGTAGTGTCACTGAATGTTGGTCCACCATGTATGATATAATCAACATGTATGACAAACGGTTTTGATTATGAACCACTGTGTTAAACACCCAAGGTCCGTTGTGACCCAAGGTCTGGTACGACTCACAGTTGCACCCAGGTCTGGTATGATTCGTATGTGTTACTGTTTACTATGTATCCTTAGTATGAATCACTGTGTAAGCACTTATTGTTTTGCTATGTAAGCACTTAGTTAGGCACTGAATGTCAACCAGACATGGACAGTTCGGAGATAACCACCAGAAGGGCTTATCCACGAAAAGAGGTTCATGGACAGTTTACTCGAGGACAAGACCACAGTTCGTCCAGGTGTGCTCAGAGAGTTTCATGAACAGTTCACTTGAGGACAATTCGCAGTTCATATGAGCGCATACAGGGGCGTATGTGTGGGCGTATGAGTAACCCAAAACCAAATCATATCCTATAAAAGGACCTAATAACCAAAGAATAACGGGGAATCCACCATCCCCCGGACCAGGAGTGGACAACCCCGGTTGGAGGACCCAAGGACCCCAGAATCGCCGGACGAATTGCCCCTCTCCACTCATCGAAAACCCAGCAGCAAGATTTGACGCTTTATCCATATAATTCGGGGTTGCGCTACCATGGTCCATTGAAGGGAGGATTCCTCCCATAGCCCAGCCGGGCTGTGAAGGCTAACAGCTGCTGTTTTGACAACCAGACCGATTCGGCTACAAGAAGATTCCGGGGTTCGACGCGGGAGAGCGGATAGGAGGAGAAGATCCTAGGACCTTTTTCGCCCTTTTCCCATAACATCGGACATTCTCCCTCTCACGCATTGGACAAAGACAAGGCCTTTTTACAAAACATATCCCGAGAGCTAGAGATATCCAAGCTCTTAAACATTCCTAGCAAACTTCCAAGAGCCCTGATCCCAGGGGAGACCTACCACACAGACGCGATCGGCAGCTACGTCTCTAACCAGGGTTATGCTTAGAGGTGGGGCGCTGAAGTCAGCGGGGTAGGCGTCTGGTACACAAGGTAGTTAGGGGCTAGGCAAATCTCCCCACCGACCTGTTAACAACCGATACTGGACAGCAGGTTTCACATTAGCCACCGTTAGAGGAGGTGAAGTTGACGGATCAAACAGTATTTCAGGATATCAAAGCATCTGGGCTTGACTTATCCGTTGACATTTTCAGACAACTCCCTTAACACATGCAGAGCCTCAGCACGTGGTAGGTAATGGGAAACTTGCGGAGAGTTGCTCATTTGTCCTTTTTTGTTCTCTACATTTTTTTCGAGCAAGCAAGGAGTAGAACCTAGAACCTTCGGATCCGTAGTTAGACGTTTTATCCATTGCGCCACGAGAGTAGTACAAAGACATAAAACTACAGAAAGGTGATTGGGTTAAAATTCCTTTGTTCTTTCTGCTTAAAAGTCAAAATGCTGCCGTGACCCGTATTAGAACCGGGGTTGCTGCTGCCACAAAGCAGAGTACTAACCACTATACAATTATGGCAAAGGTGATTCCCATAGCGGGAGTCAAACCGTGCTGCCTGGGTGAAAACCAGGAATCCTGACTGATGGACCACATGGGAATGTGCCTATCTGTTGACATTAGCACATGCAATGCCTCAGCACGTGGTAGGCAATGGGCTACTTGTGGAGAGTTGCGCATTTGTCCATTTTTTGCCTCTAAAGTGGATTCAAGCTAGCAAGGAGATGACCGCAGAACCTTCTGATCCGTAGTCAGAAGCGTTATCCATTGCGCCACCAGCCCTACATGACACCATCCTCAACCACTTCATCCAAAGTCCTAAAACTACAGAAAGGCAATTGGGTTGAAATTCCTTTGTTCTTTCTGCTTAAAAGTCAAAAGGCTGCCGTGACCTGGATTCGAACCAGGGTTGCTGCAGCAACAACGCAGAGTATTAACAACTATACGATCACGGAAAGTGTGATTCCCATACCGGGAGTTGAACCCCGGCCGCCTGGGTGAATACCAGGAATCCTGACTGATAAACCATAAGGGAATGTGCCTATCTGTTGACATTAGCACATGCAAAGCCTCAGCACGTGGTAGGTAATGGGCTACTTGTGGAGAGTTGCGCATTTGTCCTTTTTTGGCCCCCAAAATGGATTCAAGCTAGCAAGGAGACAACCGCAGAACCTTCTGATCCGTAGTCAGATGCATTAGCCATTGTGCCACTAGCCCTACATGACACCATCCTCAAGCCCTTCATCTAAAACCATAAAACTACAGAAAGGCGATTGGGTTAAAATTCCTTTGTTCATTCTGCTTAAAAGTCAAAAGGCTGTCGTGACACAGATTCGAACCAGGGTTGATGCGGCCACAACGCAGAGTACTAAGCACTATACGATCACGGCAAATGTGATTCCCATACCGGGAGTTGAACCCGGGCCGCCTGGGTGAAAACCAGGAATCCTGACCGCTAGACCATATGGGATTGTGATGTTGCAGAGGTGGTTCACACTCACTCTGAATTGTTGAGGCTGTATTTCACTATGTATTTCATGATATCAAAGTATCTAGGCTTGAATTATCCATTGACATTTTCAGACAGCTCCCTTAACACATGCAGAGCCTCAGCACGTGGTAGGTAATGGGAAACTTGCGGAGAGTTGCTCATTTGTCCTCTAAAATTGATTCGAGCAAGCCTGACCGCTAGACCATATGGGATTGTGATATCGCAGCGGTGGTTCACACTCACTCTGAATTGTTGAGGCTGTATTTCACTATGTATTTCATGATATCAAAGTATCTGGGCTTGAATTATCCATTGACATTTTCAGACAGCTCCCTTAACACATGCAGAGCCTCAGCACGTGGTAGGTAATGGGAAACTTGCGGAGAGTTGCTCATTTGTCCTCTAAAATTGATTCGAGCAAGCCTGACC